>CM054824.1:3430849-3446246 GCA_028984105.1 Lavandula angustifolia | reverse complement strand
GAAACGCGATGGGCTTGGGATTCTCTTCAATGCTTGTTGAAGACCAAAAAGAGATAGGCGAGACATTAAACACCGTAACGACGCGGACCGAACCCAAAAAAAAGGGGTGCAACACGAGGACTTCCTCAGGGGTCACCCATCCTAGTACTACTCTCGCCCAAGCACGCTTAACTTCGTGAGTTCCGATGGGATCCGGTGCATTAGTGCTGGGTATGATCGCACCCGTATGTTATTGCATGGTTTATACCCTTGTAGCGTAGCGCGTTTCCCAACGCGAAGCGCCGCGTAGCTTGCAAGGTGCGTAACTTTTGACACGGGTGGAGTTACGGGAGCCACAAAGATATCCACGCCGAAACTCTCGAAGTCGCCGCCGACGTGGTCAATAGGCGAAGCCTATTGGAGTCCGATTTCCGGGTCAAAAAAAGCCCGTTTGATGCCGAGTCGGGCCGTTTTGGACACACGGCACAAGCAAGCTTGTTTGGGGCCCGCGAACGAGGAGAAACGCGATGGGCTTGGGATTCTCTTCAATGCTTGTTGAAGACCAAAAAGAGATAGGCGAGACATTAAATACCGTAACGACGCGGACCGAACCCAAAAAAAGGGGTGCAACACGAGGACTTCCTGTGGGGTCACCCATCCTAGTACTACTCTCGCCCAAGCACGCTTAACTTGGAGTTCCGACGGGATCCGGTGCATTAGTGCCGGTATGATCGCACCCGTATGTTATTGCATGGTTTATACCCTTGTAGCGTAGCGCGTTTCCCAACGCGGAGCGCCCCGTAGCTTGCAAGGTGCGTAACTTTTGACACGGGTGGAGTTACGGAGCCACAAAGATATCCACGCGAAACTCTCGAAGCCGCGCCGACGTGGTCAATAGGCAAAGCCCATTGGAGTCCGATTTCGGCTCAAAAAAAGCCCGCTTGCCGCCGAGTCGGGCCGTTTTGGACACACGGCACAAGCAAGCTTGTTTGGGGCCCGCGAACGAGGACAAACGCGATGGGCTTGGGATTCTCTTCAATGCTTGTTGAAGACCAAAAAGAGATAGGCGAGACATTAAACACCGTAATGACGCGGACCGAACCCAAAAAAAGGGTGACAACACGAGGACTTCCTAAGGGGGTCACCCATCCTAGTACTACTCTCGCCCAAGCACGCTTAACTTCTGAGTTCTCGATGGGATCCGGTGCATTAGAGCTGGTATGATCGCACCCGTATGTTATCGGCATGGTTTATACCCTTGTAGCGTAGCGCGTTTCCCAACGCGAAGCGCCGCGTAGCTTGCAAGGTGCGTAACTTTTGACACGGGTGGAGTTACGGGAGCCACAAAGATATCCACGCGAAACTCTCGGGGCCGCCGACGTGGTCAATAGGCGAAGCCTATTGGAGTCCGATTTCGGGTCAAAAAAAGCCCGCTTGATGCCGAGTCGGGCCGTTTTGGCCACACGGCACAAGCAAGCTTGTTTGGGGGCCCGCGAACGAGGACAAACGCGATGGGCTTGGGATTCTCTTCAATGCTTGTTGAAGACCAAAAAGAGATAGGCGAGACATTAAACACCGTAACGACGCTGACCGAACCCAAAAAAAGGGGTGCAACACGAGGACTTCTCAGGGGTCACCCATCCTAGTACTACTCTCGCCCAAGCACGCTTAACTTCGGAGTCCTGATGGGATCCGGGCATTAGTGCTGGTATGATCGCACCCGTATGTTATTGCATGGTTTATACCCTTGTAGCGTAGCGCGTTTCCCAACGCGAAGCGCCGCGTAGCTTGCAAGGTGCGTAACTTTTGACACGGGTGGAGTTACGGAGCCACAAAGATATCCACGCGAAACTCCTCGGCCGCCGCCGACGTGGTCAATAGGCGAAGCCTATTGAGTCCGATTTCGGGTCAAAAAAAGCCCGTTTGATGCCGAGTCAGGGCCGTTGGCCACACGGCACAAGCAAGCTTGTTTGGGGGCCCGCGAACGAGGACAAACGTGATGGGCTTGGGATTCTCTTCAATGCTTGTTGAAGACCAAAAAGAGATAGGGCGAGACATTAAACACCGTAATGACGCGGACCGAACCCAAAAAAAGGGGTGCAACACGAGGACTTCTCGTGGGGTCACCCATCCTAGTACTACTCTCGCCCAAGCACGCTTAACTTCGGAGTTCCGATGGGATCCGGTGCATTAGAGCCGGTATGATCGCACCCGTATGTTATTGCATGGTTTATACCCTTGTAGCGTAGCGCGTTTCCCAACGCGAAGCGCCGCGTAGCTTGCAAGGTGCGTAACTTTTGACACGGGTGGAGTTACGGGAGCCACAAAGATATCCACGCGAAACTCTCGAAGCCGCCGCCGACGTGGTCAATAGGCGAAGCCTATTGGAGTCCGATTTCGGCTCAAAAAAGCCCGTTTGATGCCGAAGTGGCCGTTTTGGGCCACACGGCACAAGCAAGCTTGTTTGGGGCCCGCGAACGAGGAGAAACGCGATGGGCTTGGGATTCTCTTCAATGCTTGTTGAAGACCAAAAAGAGATAGGCGAGACATTAAACACCGTAATGACGCGGACCGAACCCAAAAAAAGGGGCGCAACACGAGGACTTCCCGGGGGTCACCCATCCTAGTACTACTCTCGCCCAAGCACGCTTAACTCCGGAGTTCCGATGGGATCCGGGCATTAGTGCTGGTATGATCGCACCCGTATGTTATTGCATGGTTTATACCCTTAGCGCAGTAGCGCTTTCCCAACGCGAAGCGACCGCGTAGCTTGCAAGGTGCGTAACTTTTGACACGGGTGGAGTTACGGGAGCCACAAAGCATATCCACGCGAAACTCTCGAAGCCGCCGCCGACGTGGTCAATAGGCGAAGCCCATTGGAGTCCGGGCTCAAAAAAGCCCGTTTGATGCCGAGTCGGGCCGTTTTTGGCACACGGCACAAGCAAGCTTGTTTGGGGGCCCGCGAACGAGGAGAAACGCGATGGGCTTGGGATTCTCTTCAATGCTTGTTGAAGACCAAAAAGAGATAAGGCGAGACATTAAACACCCGTAACGACGCGGACCGAACCCAAAAAAGGGGGCGCAACACGAGGACTTCCGGGGGTCACCCATCCTAGTACTACTCTCGCCCAAGCACGCTTAACTTCGGAGTTCGATGGGATCCGGTGCATTAGTGCTGGTATGATCGCACCCGTATGTTATTGCATGGTTTATACCCTTTGTAGCGTAGCGCTTCCCACCCGCGAAGCGCCGCGTAGCTTGCAAGGTGCGTAACTTTTTGACACGGGTGGAGTTACGGAGCCACAAAGATATCCACGCGAAACTCTCGAAGCGCGCCGACGCGGTCAATAGGCCGAGCGAGCCTATTGGAGTCCGATTTCGGTCAAAAAAAGCCCGTTTGATGCCGAAGTCGGGCCGTTTTGGCACACGGCACAAGCAAGCTTGTTTGGGGCCCGCGAACGAGGAGAAACGCCGATGGGCTTGGGATTCTCTTCAATGCTTGTTGAAGACCAAAAAGAGATAGAGCAGACATTAAACACCGTAACGACGCTGACCGAACCCAAAAAAAGGGGGCAACACGAGGACTTCCTGGGGGTCACCCATCCTAGTACTACTCTCGCCCAAGCACGCTTAACTCGGAGTTCGATGGGATCCAGGTGCATTAGTGCTGGTATGATCGCACCCGTATGTTATTGCATGGTTTATACCCCTTGTAGCGTAGCGCGTTTCCCAACGCGAAGCGCCCGTAGCTTGCAAGGTGCGTAACTTTTGACACGGGTGGAGTTACGGAGCCACAAAGATATCCACGCGAAACTCCCGAAGCCGCCGACGTGGTCAATAGGCGAAGCCTCATTGGAGTCCGATTTCGGGTCAAAAAAGCCCGTTTGCTGCCGAGTTAGGGCCGCTTTTTGGACACACGGCACAAGCAAGCTTGTTTGGGGCCCGCGAACGAGGACAAACGCGATGGGCTTGGGATTCTCTTCAATGCTTGTTGAAGACCAAAAAGAGATAGGCGAGACATTAAACGCCAGAATGACGCGGACCGAACCCAAAAAAAGGGGTGCAACACGAGGACTTCCTCAGGGGGTCACCCATCCTAGTACTACTCTCGCCCAAGCACGCTTAACTTCGGAGTTCTGATGGGATCCGGTGCATTAGTGCTGGTATGATCGCACCCGTATGTTATTGCATGGTTTATACCCTTGTAGCGTAGCGCTTTCCCAACGCGGCGCCGCGTAGCTTGCAAGGTGCGTAACTTTTGACACGGGTGGAGTTACGGGAGCCACAAAGATATCCACGCGAAACTCCCGGTCGCCGCCGACGTGGTCAATAGGCGAAGCCTATTGGAGTCCGATTTCGGGTCAAAAAAGCCCGTTTGATGCCGAGTCAGGCCACACGGCACAAGCAAGCTTGTTTGGGGCCCGCGAACGAGGACAAACGTGATGGGCTTGGGATTCTCTTCAATGCTTGTTGAAGACCAAAAAGAGATAGGCGAGACATTAAACACCAGAATGACGCGGACCGAACCCAAAAAAAGGGGTGCAACACGAGGACTTCTCTGTGGGGTCACCCATCCTAGTACTACTCCGCCCAAGCACGCTTAACTTCGGGAGTCCTGATGGGATCCGTGCATTAGAGCCGGTATGATCGCACCCGTATGTTATTGCATGGTTTATACCCTTGTAGCGTAGCGCGTTTCCCCAACGCGAAGCGCCGCGTAGCTTGCAAGGTGCGTAACTTTTGACACGGGTGGAGTTACTTGAGCCACAAAGATATCCACGCGAAACCTCGAGCCGCCGCCGACGTGGTCAATAGGCGAAGCCTATTGAGTCCGATTTCGGTCAAAAAAAGCCCGTTTGATGCCGAGTCGGCCGCTTTGGCCACACGGCACAAGCAAGCTTGTTTGGGGCCCGCGAACGAGGACAAACGCGATGGGCTTGGGATTCTCTTCAATGCTTGTTGAAGACCAAAAAGAGATAGGCGAGACATTAAACACCGTAACGACGCTGACCGAACCCAAAAAAAAGGGGTGCAACACGAGGACTTCCTCAGGGGGTCACCCATCCTAGTACTACTCTCGCCCAAGCACGCTTAACTTTGGAGTCCTCATGGGATCCGGGCATTAGAGCCGGTATGATCGCACCCGTATGTTATTGCATGGTTTATACCCTTGTAGCGTAGCGCGTTTCCCAACGCGAAGCGCCGCGTAGCTTGCAAGGTGCGTAACTTTTGACACGGGTAGAGTTACTGGGAGCCACAAAGATATCCACGCGAAACTCCCCAGGCCGCCGCCGACGTGGTCAATGGGCGAAGCCTATTGGAGTCCGATTTCGGCTCAAAAAGCCCGTTTGATGCCGAGTTGGGCCGTTTGGCCACACGGCACAAGCAAGCTTGTTTGGGGCCCGCGAACGAGGAGAAACGCGATGGGCTTGGGATTCTCTTCAATGCTTGTTGAAGACCAAAAAGAGATAGAGCGAGACATTAAACACCGTAATGACGCTGACCGAACCCAAAAAAAGGGGCGCAACACGAGGACTTCCGTGGGGTCACCCATCCTAGTACTACTCTCGCCCAAGCACGCTTAACTTGGAGTTCCGATGGGATCCGGTGCATTAGTGCCGGTATGATCGCACCCGTATGTTATCTGCATGGTTTATACCCTTGTAGCGTAGCGCGTTTCCCAACGCGAAGCGCCCCGTAGCTTGCAAGGTGCGTAACTTTTGACACGGGTGGAGTTACGGGAGCCACAGCATATCCACGCGAAGCTCTCGAAGCCGCCGCCGACGTGGTCAATAGGCGAAGCCCATTGGAGTCCAATTTCGGGTCAAAAAAAGCCCGTTTGATGCCGAGTTGGGCCGTTTTGGACACACGGCACAAGCAAGCTTGTTTGGGGCCCGCGAACGAGGACAAACGCGATGGGCTTGGGATTCTCTTCAATGCTTGTTGAAGACCAAAAGAGATAGGCGAGACATTAAACACCGTAATGACGCTGACCGAACCCAAAAAGAGGGGTGCAACACGAGGACTTCCCAGGGGGTCACCCATCCTAGTACTACTCTCGCCCAAGCACGCTTAACTTCGGAGTTCTGATGGGATCCGGTGCATTAGTGCTGGTATGATCGCACCCGTATGTTATTGCATGGTTTATACCCTTGTAGCGTAGCGCGTTTCCCAACGCGAAGCGCCCTGTAGCTTGCAAGGTGCGTAACTTTTGACACGGGTGGAGTTACGGGAGCCACAGCATATCCACGCGAAACTCTCGAAGCCGCCGCCGACGTGGTCAATAGGCGAAGCCCATTCGAGTCCGATTCGGGTCAAAAAAGCCCGCTTTGCTGCCGAGTCGGGCCGTTTTTGGACACACGGCACAAGCAAGCTTGTTTGGGGCCCGCGAACGAGGACAAACGTGATGGGCTCGGGGATTCTCTTCAATGCTTGTTGAAGACCAAAAAGAGATAGGCGAGACATTAAACACCGTAACGACGCGGACCGAACCCAAAAAAGGGGCGCAACACGAGGACTTCTGTGGGGTCACCCATCCTAGTACTACTCTCGCCCAAGCACGCTTAACTTTGGAGTCCCGATGGGATCCGGGCATTAGAACTGGTATGATCGCACCCGTATGTTATTGCATGGTTTATACCCTTGTAGCGTAGCGCGTTTCCCAACGCGGCGCCGCGTAGCTTGCAAAGTGCGTAACTTTTGACACGGGTAGAGTTACGTGAGCCACAAAGATATCCACGCGAAACTCCCGAAGCCGCCGACGTGGTCAATAGGCGAAGCCTATTGGAGTCCGATTTCGGCTCAAAAAAGCCCGCTTGATGCCGAGTCGGGCCGTTTTTTGCCACACGGCACAAGCAAGCTTGTTTGGGGCCCGCGAACGAGGAGAAACGCGATGGGCTTGGGATTCTCTTCAATGCTTGTTGAAGACCAAAAGAGATAGGCGAGACATTAAACACCGTAATGACGCGGACCGAACCCAAAAAAAGGGGTGCAACACGAGGACTTCTCCGTGGGGTCACCCATCCTAGTACTACTCTCGCCCAAGCACGCTTAACTTCCGGAGTTCGATGGGATCCGGCATTAGTGCCGGTATGATCGCACCCGTATGTTATCACATGGTTTATACCCTTGTAGCGTAGCGCGTTTCCCAACGCGGAGCGCCATGTAGCTTGCAAGGTGCGTAACTTTTGACACGGTGGAGTTACGGGAGCCACAAAGATATCCACGCGAAACTCTCGAAGCCGCCGCCGACGTGGTCAATGGGCGAAGCCTATTGGAGTCCGATTTCGGTCAAAAAAGCCCGCTTGATGCCGAGTTAGGCCGTTTTTGACACACGGCAACAAGCAAGCTTGTTTGGGGCCCGCGAACGAGGACAAACGCGATGGGCTTGGGATTCTCTTCAATGCTTGTTGAAGACCAAAAAGAGATAGGCGAGACATTAAATACCAGAATGACGCGGACCGAACCCAAAAAAAGGGGTGCAACACGAGGACTTCCCAGGGGGTCACCCATCCTAGTACTACTCTCGCCCAAGCACGCTTAACTTCGGAGTTCTGATGGGATCCGGTGCATTAGTGCTGGTATGATCGCACCCGTATGTTATTGCATGGTTTATACCCTTGTAGCGTAGCGCGTTTCCCAACGCGGCGCGTAGCTTGCAAGGTGCGTAACTTTTGACACGGGTGGAGTTACGGGACCCACAGCATATCCACGCGAAGCTCTCGAAGCCGCCGCCGACGTGGTCAATAGGCGAAGCCCATTGGAGTCCGATTTCGGGTCAAAAAGCCCGTTTGACGCCGGAGTTGGTCGCTGTGACACACGGCACAAGCAAGCTTGTTTGGGGCCCGCGAACGAGGACAAACGCGATGGGCTTGGGATTCTCTTCAATGCTTGTTGAAGACCAAAAAGAGATAGGCGAGACATTAAACACCAGAATGACGCGGACCGAACCCAAAAAAAGGGGTGCAACACGAGGACTTCTAAGGGGTCACCCATCCTAGTACTACTCTCGCCCAAGCACGCTTAACTTCGAGTTCTGATGGGATCCGTGCATTAGAGCCGGTATGATCGCACCCGTATGTTATTGCATGGTTTATACCCTTGTAGCGTAGCGCTTCCCAACGCCGAAGCGCGCGTAGCTTCGCAAAGTGCGTAACTTTTTGACACGGGTGGAGTTACTGGAGCCACAAAGATATCCACGCGAAACCTCGAAGCCGCCGCCGTGGTCAATGGGCGAAGCCCACTGGGAGTCCGATCCCGGTCAAAAAAGCCTGTTTGATGCCGAGTCGGGCCGCTTGGCCACACGGCACAAGCAAGCTTGTTTGGGGCCCGCGAACGTGGACAAACGTGATGGGCTTCGGGATTCTCTTCAATGCTTGTTGAAGACCAAAAAGAGATAGGCGAGACATTAAACACCGTGAACGACGCTGACCGAACCCAAAAAAGGGGCGCAACACGAGGACTTCCCGGGGGTCACCCATCCTAGTACTACTCTCGCCCAAGCACGCTTAACTTCTGGAGTTCCATGGGATCCGGTGCATTAGAGCTGGTATGATCGCACCCGTATGTTATTGCATGGTTTATACCCTTGTAGCGTAGCGCGTTTCCCAACGCGAAGCGCCTGCGTAGCTTGCAAAGTGCGTAACTTTTGGACACGGGTGGAGTTACTGAGCCACAAAGATATCCACGCGAAACTCTCGAGCCGCCGCCGACGTGGTCAATAGGCGAAGCCTATTGGAGTCCGATTTCGGCTCAAAAAAAGCCCGTTTGATGCCGAGTTGGGCCGCTTTTGGCCACACGGCACAAGCAAGCTTGTTTGGGGGCCCGCAAACGAGGAGAAACGCGATGGGCTTGGGATTCTCTTCAATGCTTGTTGAAGACCAAAAAGAGATAAAGCGAGACATTAAACACCGTAATGACGCGGACCGAACCCAAAAAAAGGGGTGCAACACGAGGACTTCCCGGGGGTCACCCATCCTAGTACTACTCTCGCCCAAGCACGCTTAACTTCTGGAGTTCCTATGGGATCCGGGCATTAGTGCTGGTATGATCGCACCCGTATGTTATTGCATGGTTTATACCCTTGTAGCGTAGCGCGTTTCCCAACGCGAAGCGCCGTGTAGCTTGCAAGGTGCGTAACTTTTGACACGGGTGGAGTTACGGGAGCCACAAAGCATATCCACGCGAAACTCTCGAAGTCGCCGCCGACGCGGTCAATAGGCGAAGCCTATCGGAGTCCGATTTCGGGTCAAAAAAAGCCCGCTTTGATGCCGAGTTAGGGCTTTGGCCACACGGCACAAGCAAGCTTGTTTGGGGCCCGCGAACGAGGACAAACGCGATGGGCTTGGGATTCTCTTCAATGCTTGTTGAAGACCAAAAAGAGATAGGCGAGACATTAAACACCGTAATGACGCGGACCGAACCCCAAAAAAAGGGGTGCAACACGAGGACTTCCTGTGGGGTCACCCATCCCAGTACTACCTCGCCCAAGCACGCTTAACTTCTGAGTTCGATGGGATCCGTGCATTAGCGCTGGTATGATCGCACCCGTATGTTATTGCATGGTTTATACCCTTGTAGCGTAGCGTTTCCCAACGCGAAGCGCGCGTAGCTTGCAAAGGTGCGTAACCCTTGACACGGTGGAGTTACGTGAGCCACAAGCATATCCACGCCGAAGCTCCGCCGCCGCCGACGCGGTCAATAGGCGGAGCCCATTGGAGTCCGATCGAGCAAAAAAGCCCGTTTGATGCCGAGTCGGGCCGTTTTGGCCACACGGCACAAGCAAGCTTTGTTTGGGGCCCGCAAACGAGGACAAACGCGATGGGCTTGGGATTCTCTTCAATGCTTGTTGAAGACCAAAAAGAGATAAGGCGAGACATTAAACACCGTAATGACGCGGAACGAACCCAAAAAAGGGGTGCAACACGAGGACTTCCTGTGGGTCACCCATCCTAGTACTACTCTCGCCCAAGCACGCTTAACTCGGAGTTCCGATGGGATCCCGCATTAGAGCTGGTATGATCGCACCCGTATGTTATTGCATGGTTTATACCCTTGTAGCGTAGCGTGTTTCCCAACGCGACGCCGCGTAGCTTGCAAAGGTGCGTAACTTTTGACACGGGTGAGTACGGAGCCACAAGCATATCCACGCCGAAACTCTCGCAGCCGCCGACGTGGTCAATAGGCGAAGCCCATTGGGAGTCCGATTTCGGCTCAAAAAAAGCCCGTTTGATGCCGAAGTTAGGGCCGCTTTTTAGCCACACGGCACAAGCAAGCTTGTTTGGGGCCCGCGAACGAGGAGAAACGCAATGGGCTTGGGATTCTCTTCAATGCTTGTTGAAGACCAAAAAGAGATAGGCGAGACATTAAACACCGAATGACGCTAACCGAACCCAAAAAAAGGGGTGCAACACGAGGACTTCCTCAGGGTCACCCATCCTAGTACTACTCTCGCCCAAGCACGCTTAACTTCTGAGTTCCTGATGGGATCCCACTAAGTGCTGGTATGATCGCACCCGTATGTTATCAGCATGGTTTATACCCTTGTAGCGTAGCGCGTTTCCCAACGCGAAGCGCCGTAGCTTGCAAAGTGCGTAATTTTTGACACGGGTGGAGTTACTGAGCCACAGCATATCCACGCGAAGCCTCGGCCGCCGCCGACGTGGTCAACAGGCGAAGCCTATTGAGTCCGACTTCGGGTCAAAAAAGCCCGTTTGATGCCGAGTTGGCCGCTTGTTGCCACACGGCACAAGCAAGCTTGTTTGGGGCCCGCAAACGCGGACAAACGCTGATGGGCTTGGGATTCTCTTCAATGCTTGTAAAGACCAAAAGAGATAAAGTAGACATTAAATACCGTAATGACGCGGACCGAACCCAAAAAAGGGGTGCAACACGAGGACTTCCGGGGGGTCACCCATCCTAGTACTACTCTCGCCCAAGCACGCTTAACTCCCGAGTTCTAATGGGATCCGGTGCATTAGTGCCGGTGTGATCGCACCCGTATGTTATCGCATGGTTTATACCCTTGTAGCGTAGTGCGCTTTCCCAACGCCGGCCGTAGCTTGCAAAGTGCGTAACTTTTGACACGGTGGAGTTACGGAGCCACAGCATATCCACGCCGACTCGGTTTGCCGCCGACGTGGTCAATAGGCGAAGCCTCATTGGAGTCCGATTTCGGGTCAAAAAAGCCCGTTTGATGCCGAGTCGGGCCGTTGTTTACCGCCACACGGACAAGCAAGCTTGTTTGGGGCCCGCGAACGAGGAGAAACGCGATGGGCTTGGGATTCTTTCATTGCTTGTTGAAGACCAAAAAGAGATAGGGGAGACATTAAACACCGTAATGACGCTGGACCGAACCCAAAAAAAGGGGTGCAACACGAGGACTTCCTCTGGGGTCACCCATCCTAGTACTACCTCGCCTCAAGCACGCTTAACTCTGAGTTCGATGGGATCCGGCATTAGGCCGGTATGATCGCACCCGTATGTTATTGCATGGTTTATACCCTTGTAGCGGAGCGGCTTTCCCAACGCGGCGCCGCGTAGCTTGCAAGGTGCGTAACCTTTGACACGGCAGAGTTACGAGCCACAAAGATATCCACGCCGAAGCTCTCAAAGGCCGCCGCGACGTGGTCAAAACAGGCGAAGCCTATTGGAGTCCGATTTCACGTCAAAAAAGCCCGTTTGATGCCGAGTCAGGCCGTTTGGCCACACGGCACAAGCAAGCTTTGTTTGGGGCCCGCGAACGAGGAGAAACGCGATGGGCTTGGGATTCTCTTCAATGCTTGTTGAAGACCAAAAAGAGATAAAGGAGAGATAAACACCGTAATGACGCGACCGAACCCAAAAAAGGGGGCAATACGAGGACTTCCCTGTGGGTCACCCATCCTAGTACTACTCTCTGCCCAAGACGCTTAACTTCCGAGTTCAGATGGGATCCGCATTAGTGCTGGTATGATCGCACCCGTGATGTTATTGCATGGTTTATACCCTTTGTAGCGTAGCGCGTTTCCCAACGCGAAGCGCCGCGTAGCTTGTAAAGGTGCGTAACTTTTGACACGGGTGGAGTTACGGAGCCACAAGCATATCCACGCGAAGCTCCTCGGCCGCCGCCGATGCGGTCAATAGCGGCTTATTGGAGTTCACTCGGCTCAAAAGCCCGTTTGATGTCGAAGTTGGGCCGTTTTGGCCACACGGCACAAGTAAGCTTGTTTGGGGCCCGCGAACGAGGACAAACGCGATGGGCTTGGGATTCTCTTCAATGCTTGTTGAAGACCAAAAAGAGATAGGAGAGACATTAAACACCGTAATGACGCGGACCGAACCCAAAAAAGGGGTGCAACACGAGGACTTCCCGGGGGGTCACCCATCCTAGTACTACTCTCGCCAAAGCACACTTAACTTCTGGGTTCCGAATGGGATCCGGGCATAAGTGCTGGTATGATCGCACCCGTATGTTATTGCATGGTTTATACCCTTGTAGCGTAGCGCGTTTCCAACGCGAAGCGGCGCGTAGCTTGCAAAGTGCGTAACTTTTGACACGGGTGGAGTTACGGGAGCCACAAGATATCCACGCCGAAGCTCTCGGGGCCGCCGACGTGGTCAATAGGCTAAGCTTATTGAGTCCGATTTTGGCGTCAAAAAAGCCCGCTTGATGCCGAGTTAGCGCTTTTAGACACACGGCACAAAGCAAGCTTGTTTGGGGCCCGCGAACGAGGAGAAACGCGATGGGCTTGGGATTCTCTTCAATGCTTGTTGAAGACCAAAAAGAGATAGGCTAGACATTAAATACCGTAACGACGCTGACCGAACCCAAAAAAGGGTGCAACACGAGACTTCCCCGGGGGTCACCCATCCCAAGTACTACTCTCGCCCAAGCACGCTTAACTCGAGTTCCACGGGATCCGGCATTAGTGCTGGTATGATCGCACCCGTATGTTGTTGCGTATGGTTTATACCCTTGTAGCGTAGCGCGTTTCCCAACGCGAGGCCGTAGCTTGGCAAGGTGCGTAACTTTTGACACGGTGGAGTTACTGGAGCCACAAGATATCCACGCCGAAACTCTCGAAGCCGCCGCTGACGTGGCCAATAGGCGAAGCCTATTGGAGTCCGATTTCGGGTCAAAAAAGCCCGCTTGATGCCGAGTCGGGCCTTTGGACACGGCACAAGCAAGCTTGTTTGGGGCCCGCAAACGTGGACAAACGCGATGGGCTTGGGATTCTCTTCATTGCTTGTTGAAGACCAAAAAGAGATAGGCAGACATTAAACACCGTAATGACGCGGACCGAACCCAAAAAAAGGGTGCAACACGAGGCTTCCCAGGGGTCACCCATCCTAGTACTACTCTCGCCCAAGCACGCTTAACTTCGAGGTTCCGATGGGATCCGGCATTAGAGCCGGTATGATCGCACCGGTATGTTATTGCATGGTTTATACCCTTGTAGCGTAGCGCGCTTCCCAACGCGGCCGTAGCTTGCAAAGTGCGTAACTTTGACACGGGTAGAGTTACGGAGCCACAAAGATATCCACGCCGGACTCTCGGCTGCCGACGTGGTCAATAGGCGAGCCTATTGGAGTCCGATTTCGGTTCAAAAAAAAAAGCCCGTTTGATGCCGAAGTCGCGTTTTGGCCACACGACACAAGCAAGCTTTTTTGGGGCCCGCAAACGAGGAGAAACGCGATGGGCTTGGGATTCTCTTCAATGCTTGTTGAAGACCAAAAAGAGATAGAGTAGACATTAAACACCGGTAATGACGCGGGACCGAACCCAAAAAAAGGGGTGCAACACGAGGACTTCCCGAGGTCACCCATCCTAGTACTACTCGCCCAAGCACGCTTAACTTCTGAGTTCCGAATGGGATCCAGGCATGCGTGCTGGTATGATCGCACCCGTATGTTATTGCCATGGTTTATACCCTTGGCGTAGCGCGTTTCCCAACGCGGGCGTAGCTTGTGCGTGCGTAACTTTTGACACGGTGGAGTTACGGAGCCACAACGCATAATCCACGCGGAAACTCGGGGCCGGGCCGACGTGGTGGTCTAGGCAACGCCTATTGGAGTCCGATTTCGCGAAAAAAAAAAGCCCGTTTGATGCCGAGTTAGTCAGTTTTGGTCACACGGCCAAGCAAGCTTGTTTGGGGGCCCGCGAGCGAGGAGAAACGCGATGGGCTTGGGGATTCTCTTCAATGCTTGTTGAAGACCAAAAGAGATAGGATAGACATTAAATACCGGAATGACGCTGGACCGAACCCAAAAGGTGCAACACGGGACTTCTCCGGGGGTCACCCATCCTAAGACTACTCTCGCCCAAGCACACTTAACCGGGAGTTCCCGAATGGATCCGGCATAAGGCTGGTATGATCGCACCCGTATGCTATTTCATGGTTTATACCTTGTAGCGTAGCGTTTCCCTAACGCGAGCGCCGCGTAGCTTGCAAGTGCGTAACTTTGACACGGGTGGAGTTACGGAGCCACAAAGATATCCACGCCAAACTCTCGGTTGGCGCAATGACGTCAATAGGTAGCTTTTATTGGAGTCCGATTTCGGGTCAAAAAAGCCCGCTTTGATGCCGAAGTGGGTAGTTTTGGACACACGGACGCGGCAAGTTTGTTTGGGGCCCGCTAACGAGGAGAGAAACGCGATAGGCTTCGGGGATTCTCTTAATGCTTGTTGAAGACCAAAAAAGAGATAAGCGAGACATTAAATACCGTGAAACGCGACCGAACCCAAAAAAGGGGTGCAACACGAGGACTTCCGCATGGTCACCCATCCTAGTACTACTCTCGCCCGAAGCACGCTTAACTTTGTAGTTCCTACGGGATCCCTCAGACAGTGCTGGTATGATCGCACCGTATGTTATCGTACGGTTTCTACCTTTGTAGCGTAGCGCTCCAACGCGAAGCGCCCTTAGCTGCAAGTGCGTAACTTTGACACGGTGGAGTTACGGAGCCAGCAAAGATATCCATGAAACCCTCGAAGCCACGTTGACGCGTGGTCAAAGCTAAGCTTATTGAGTCCGATTTCGGGTCAAAGCCCGTTTGATGCCGAAGTGCGTTGACACACGGCTGGTAGCTTGTTTGGGGGCCCGCAAACGAGGACAAACGCGAATGGCTTGGGATTCTCTTCAATGCTTGTTGAAGACCAAAAAGAGATGAAGTAGACATTAAACACCGGTAACGAGGGCCAACCAACCCAAAAAAAGCGGTTACAACACGAGGACTTCTAGCGGGGGTCACCCATCCTACAATACTACTCTCGCCCAAGCACGCTTAACTTCCGAGTTCGGGATCCAAGGCATTAGAACTGGTATGATCGCACCCATATGTTATTGTATGGTTTATACCGTAGCGGTAAGCGCGTTTCCCAACGCGAGCGCCGCGTAGCTTCGCAAAGTGCGTAACTTTTGACACGGGTAGAGTTACG
>CM054824.1:3362860-3430349 GCA_028984105.1 Lavandula angustifolia | reverse complement strand
TAGATAATTTATCCTAAGTCTATAAATACACTCTTAGTGTCAGAGAGAAGGAACCCAAGTCTCTTAGAGATGGTTCGGTCGAAGATGAGTTATGCAACTTTGCCAGTTTCCTTTTGGGGATATGCCCTAGAGACTGCAGCATACTTGCTGAACCGTGTGCCTTCCAAGTTGGTACAAAAGATCCCTTTCGAGTTGTGGAGCGGGCACAAACCCAGTATGCACCACTTAAGGATTTGGGGTTATCCTGCTTATGTGCTAAATAGGCAGGCCGACAAATTGGAATCACGTTCAGAAGTGATGTTGTTCATAGGGTATCCGAAGGAAACGAATGGTGGATACTTTTATGATCCTAAAGAACAGAAGATCGTTGTTAGCCCTAACGCTCTATTCTTAGAAGAGGATTACATTAGTAACCATAAATCTCGAGTCGACATCATCCTTGAGGAATTACAAGGTGGTCGAGTTCCACTTGAACAACCAGTTGTGTAAGTAGTACTCCACGAGTAACTGCACAATCTGTTAACACAGCGCCTGACACTGTTCGACGTAGTGGGAGGGTGATATTTACACCTGATCGGTATATGTTCACTGGGGAGACGTTTGATCATCTCCCGGCAGATGAAGAAGATACCGTGGATCCCTGGACTTACAACGAAGCAGTGGGAGATGTAGATGCAGATTCCTAGCGAATCGTCATGGACTTAGAATTTAAGTCCATAATTGATATGTAAACGAGATCACTGAACTACCTGAGGGCTGCAAGGCTATTGGTAGTAAGTGGGTATACAAGAGAAAGAGAGAGGACCGAATGGAGAGATCATGGCGTTTAAGGCCAGGCTAGTGGCGAAGCGTTTTACCCAGAAAGAAGGTATCGATTACGAAGAGACATTCTCGCTCGTAGCAATGACCAAGTCCATTCGGATTCTCCTTGCCATAACAGCTCACATGAACCTAGAGATCTAGCAAATGTATGTCAAAACCGCATTCCTAAACGGTCACCTTGAAAAAGGTAGGGACATCTACATGAAACAGTCAGATAGTTATGTGAAGGAGGGCAAAGAGCATCTAGTTTGGAAGCTTAAGAAGTCTATTCATGGACTTAAGCAGCGTTTTCGACGAGGTAGTCAAACCTATGGATTTGTATACTGTCCTAACGAGGTGTGTGTACCGAATTTATGTTAACGGATCAGTGGTGTTTCTTGCATTTTACGTAGATGACATCATTCTCTTTGGCAACAATGTTGAAGTCTTATCAGACGTAAAGATGTGGTTATCCGTGCAGTTTCAAATAAAGGACTTAGGTGAAGCTGCTTACATCCTTGGGATCAAGGTTATCCGAGATCGCCAGAAAATGATGTTAAGCTTGTCAGAAGTGTCCTACATTGACACTGTTATTGCTCGCTTTAGCATGCAAATAGCCAAGAGAGGTTCAGTACCTCTCATACATGGCATTTTTCTATCCAAGAATCAGTACCCTAAAACGCCTGAAGAGATAGAAAGTATGAGACTAGTATCATATGCTTCCGTGTCGGTAGCCTCATGTATGCGATGCTTTGTACGAGAGCCAGATATCTCATATGTTGTAGGCATGGTCTCAATATATCAGGTTAACCCTGGAAAGGAACACTGGACTGCGGTCAAGCATATTCTCAAGTACCTTAAACGGACTAGAGATTATAGGCTTGTTTACCAGTCAGACAGTCTAGTGTCTTTGGGTTATACAGTTATGTGTTTACCTTGGGAGGTGGAGCCATTTCATGGAGGAGTGCACAACAGAAATGCATTGCGGACTCAACCATGGAAGCTAAGTATGTGGCTGCTTCAGAAGCTTCGAAAGAGGCAGTTTGGCTCAAGAATTTCCTCCTGAATCTTGATATTGATCTGAATTTGCCTAAGGCGATCACGATTTATTGTGATAATGCGGGTGCAGTGACAAATTCTAAGGAACCTAGATCTCACAAGGTGTCTAAACACATAGACAGGAAATACCACATTATACGAGCATTCGTAAATCGAGGTGACATGGTGATTGACAAAATTAGAACTGAAGTCAACCTAGCTAATCCTTTTACAAAGAACTTATCACTCCCGGCTTACGAGAAGCATGTTCGTGGCTTAGGAGTGGTAGAGATGCCCCCTACTTAGGACTACATAAACTTTTGTATAAGTGGGAGAAGATGCAGTGATAGATAGGATAGATAGCTAAGAGATAGTTGAGTACTAGTTTGTACCTAGAACTGACACATTGTATACTAAAAGTTTACTTTAGTATAAGTGGGAGAATTGTTGGGATTTTGTATACTGGAAGCAAATTTTATGCTTGTATACAATGTGTTTTGTCCCTACCACTATTTTATTCTCCTACCTGATAAATATATATATATTTGCACATGTTATCATTTATCTTGTACAAAAGTTAGATTTGTGTAGTGTGTCGGGTATCACAGAAGACAACACAAATTGGTTGAACTGACAAGATATAAACAATTATCACAGCTGAGACAACTTAAGGATAAGTTGTTGGTTTAAGCTGCAGTTTAGATAAGTAGTGGCTTGTCTTAGCTGCTTGTCTTTACTGGTACACTTAAGGTGGTGTATGAATGGATCACAGTGAGATGTGTTCTCCTAACTGACCTTAATGGAGAACCAAGATCTCGGTGACTTAGCTGGTCTTAAGCTTGGTAAGACTTCAGCTGAGTGTATTTGGCTATCTATCACTTTGACCTACTGTGGTGAACGTCATCGCGACCGGATCTACGTATCTTGGGTGTTAGTAGTTTTTTTGTGGCTCAGGTTGGTTGTCTGTATCTTGCAACCGTATCCTAGTAAAATGGGTTGATAATATCCCTAAGGAACTCGAAAGGATTATCACACTAAACCCGGTCGGTTAATTAAGTTCAGGTGTGTTAAAAAGGTCGAGTGGTACTACTCAGGAATATAAGATGTTAATTAATTTAATCTGTCACTGAGCTTAATTAATTTACGGATATTTTTATCTTAAATACGGGGATCGATTAAGTCAAAAATACAAGCCCATGCTCAAGTTGGGATAAAGGGGTAAGTCATCACGGATTCTCTAATGGAATGAATCTGTGTTTATTAATTAATTTTGCTCTGGGCTGAGCATAGATAATTAATTAATTTGATGCTCGGTTTTATTTCTTGTATTAGATCCCTAGTCTGGCCCAATTAGTTGCCTAGTTATTTATTGTCTCTCAAAAATCATTATTAATAGCTTAATGTATTTTTACATTATTTAATAATATTATTTATCTCGGAAATAATTAGGTGGGCCAATTAATTGATAAATATTAGTAGCCCGATGGATTAATTAATTGTATTATGGGCTAATTATGTGGAAGCCCATTAGAAATATAATTAAATTAATGGGCTACAAATATATTAATATTATATTGGCCTTTGAAGCCTATATATATTAGTATTCTGTTCAGAAACAAATTATATACACACACGTAACAGACGCACGGCGTTGATGTTGTGAGAGAGGCATAAATCTTATTTTCTCAAGTTCTATGACCACCGAGAGGGAGAAAAAGGCCGGGACACAGATCAGAAGATCTGACATACAAACAACAATCAGAGCTGCAACAACATACGAAGGAGGAAGATATCGATTCCTAACCTAATATTTCCTTCAATTTGTGCATAAAACAATGAAATGAAGAATAAAATAATCCAAATGCCTATTTCATTCTTTTTCTAAGATAAATTACCTATTTTTTCATTTAAGAGGGTTAGTTTGCCTATTTTAAATTTCCTCCCACACTTACTAAAATCGCGGCCTCGCCTAGTCTGTGCGGGCTGTCAAGCCACCGAGCATATTAATGGAAAAACAATTTAAATAGTAAAATCATTTATGCGTCAACATTTAGGATAGGAGGAGAATGTGGTCCTTCCCCGACACCAAAGGAACCCTCGTTTTAGTAAAACTGTTATATTTTATAATCAAGTTTTATAAAGTATATACATTGAGAAATTTGTGAAACGTATACATGACCCATAAAATTCTATAGAATTGGCGAAATAGTGACTTGAAGGATACTTAAATGCTCATTTTGAAAAAAATGGCATAATACTTAATAAGGAGGAGAAAGTTGGTTTTGCATAGGAACTAGGAACCAATATGCACACTTCATTTATTCATTTGATGACTTAGATTGAATATGTATTGGAATATTTGTTATGCATTTATGCAGATAGAAAAAGTCATGTTGGGAGATGATTCGAGTCGCTCCACAACTTGTTGGGAGATAACTCAACAGCCTAGTGCTCTGAATATGTGCTGAAGATTTGAAGATCCCAAAACCCTACTTTGAACTGATGAACCATTCCGTTGTAATTTGTATTGTTTTGTCTCTGAGGTTTCAGACTCAGTAGACACTCTTCATTTGGTTCAGGCGCTCAGAAGATTATCAGCCTCAGTACCAGAAGAAGAAGACTCAGTGATCTTGGACTCGAGCGGGAGCGATATCGAAAGGGAGTCGGTGGAACCGAACTCGGCGGGAGTAGTTCACCGAACTCGAGTTGATCTTCAATAGGGCGACTCGGCGAGGAGCATGCTATCGAATATAGATCGAGACTCGGCAATGGTGGGCAGGTCTTCGACCCGTCGGGATTTACTAAGTCTAATCAGCAGAGTCATACGAGGAAGAGAGAAGTCAGCTTCAGATCTACCTTGAAGTCTGTTATGTCTCACCTACCTTCTTCAGCATCAACCAATGATGAGCGAGCCAACGGTCAACAACTTTTTGATCAAAGCGCAACTCAACAACTTTCCGAAAATGGAGGGAAAGGACTCGCCACCATCTTTGAAAGAGCCATTAGCTACCCAAAAGAGAGAGACACAAGGATCGTCGTCTCCAACGGATCTATCCTTATCTCTGCTCTATAAATAGAGGGATACATTTCAAATTGAAGCTCAAAAGTCACGACCAAGAACACACGAGCATTCACGAGCAACTCGGAACGACCTAAGTCTTCCGCAAGAAGTTCAAAGAGTAATCTCCGGCGAAAGACAACATACCTGCTCATAGGGAACCAAGTCGAACCCGAGTATAAAGTCTCTAGTATCCAAGCGGCGAATACGAACCCAAGTCCATACTTAACTCGTTCGTCACTCTAGAAGCCACTTTCTCGTTCCCTATCCCTCTAACCTAAGCTCAACGGGATCTTATCCATAGCTTAGATGAAGGAGTTCATATCTCGAACCGATCCTTATTGTAAAGGACTCCTTCATAGTTGGAGAGTTTGTCAAACGCTTTAGTTTGATCCTTTGTAAAGCGAGAATTGCTCGAAGTATAAATCTCCAAGACCGGTGTTTGTCCGGTGTACAAACCGGCCGAGACTATCTCGATATAATACATAGATTCCCGATCTTTTGGGGCAAGTGGACGTAGGATTGTTGGATCCGAACCACTTTAAAACTCGCCCGTGTTCCTGTCTTCTCCTTACTTGTTGCATTGATTACTTGTTCATACTGTAAAATATTTCTAAAATCATTCAACCGAGTTTCAAGCAAAGTTTAATCGATCGCACTAACATACTTGAAACCGTTTTATTAAAAGCCTTTTCTAAACTGAACTGAATTTGGGCCTACACATGTCCGCACTATCCGAACTTCAGCGAACGGCATCGACGACTCGAGTCGGCTAGCGAGGCCTCGGTGAAGTCTGCCACTCGCCACACGATCGAGAACAACTTATTTGGTCTATCGAACTTGTTCAAGATCGACACTCTCCTGAAAAGGACTGTTTGTGTTTAAAGTTGAGAGATGTATTCACCCCCCCCCCTCACCTCACACCTGAACGTTTAATCTCGGGACCAACAAGTGACGAGTTACAAAATTCTTTTTGTAAAATATAATGATTAAGCATAAGAAAATATAAGAATTATGCATAGTTCAAAATTTCCAGGTAAATGTGGGTTCTTACCGATCCACACTCATACTTAATAACTATTATAAATGATAATAGGTTATGAAACACGAAAAATTGTTGACAAATATAGGATAATTCCTATGTCAATTATTAGAGGATCGATATCTAAACTTTGAGTAGTAATTAAGAATTATATAAGGATTAGATATGAATTCCTTTGAAAAGTATAAAAGCATATTAGTGCTACAAATATAATTTACCACTCCCTCAAAACAAAATAATCACTTTTATTTCTGTCATGCATTTAATCACAGATGGTGTAAATTAAAGAGGAGAAACCTTCTTATAAGGGAATGAATTATATAGGAAGACTGCTTCAAATAAGAAATAAGAAGTATGCACCATTCGTCTTATTATTGGAATTTTTAGATTTAATATGCTCTGAAATATTCTTTATATGTTTTATACATAAGGACAAAAATGTAAAAGTTACAAGATTTATGCATGAAAAAAAATAAGAAATATGCAAAAACATATAAAGAATATGCATACTTCATATCTACTTAGTTAACTCTATCTTCCTACCAAATCCATACTCTTCTTATAAATATTTAATTAGTGATGATAAGTCACTTATGAACTATTCTAGACCCGGATAAACGTAACAGGCCGTAAACAGGGACCAACAAAAGTTGTAAATAGAGGTAGAACGTACCAGCTAAAATATTATTATAAATGTATATTGAACTTTGATCAATAAATAAGAAAAAATGAAGATTGGCGAAAAAAAATAGAAAATGACCTAACAATACCACATAAATCATTGTCATCAAGGCTTATTTGTTGAATGGATGTCATGTTCCCAATTTCTTTTGGCAATCCATTAAATCTTGTTATGATCCATCCATAAATCCTCTTGGTTGGTAAGAAAACCACTCTCTTTCGGAATATCACCTCAAAAATTGAAACCTCATGAAGGCTTAATGCAACTATGAAGAATCCATTAACTTTTACTATTATGAATCGGAATTCTCTGAGTGACCCTCATTCCTAAATAGGTAGGAATAGACATTCATTTCTCCCCCATGAAATTATGTTGTATTTAATGCTTGTTAAGTTTTGTTTTATCATGCATGCATTCATTCAATCAGAATTCTGATTTAATAAGTGAGAAAATAAAATTTCTCCACTAGATACCCGTCAAAAAATTGTTAGATATGTATAATTCTTGTAGGAGTGTCAAGTTCCCGATTCCTCGGGGTAATGGTCCTGTAAGTTCGTTTGAAAACATCACCAATGTCTCTAACTTGTTCGTATAACAAATTTCTTCCGGAATATTACCTGCATAACTATAAAAGCTCAAGTAAATTATCATGAACACAAGTATAAATAATCAAAATAGTATTCGCTCTTTGATTTACTGTACACTATTCTTCAAATATAAGAAATGAACACCTACAAATTTGCCAAAACTAGATATTAAACTACGAATAATAATTCTGGTAATGAAGAAAATGAATAATTTCACTAATTTAAGAAAAAAAAAAAGAAATAGATGATGAGTATGACGGAAGGGGATGGGTGGGTTTCCCCTCCAGACCGTGTGGGAATCAGATCTTTTTGTATAATTTTTGGACAAAAAAATTAATTTTAGATCTCGACCTCCTTACCAACCCTCGATTGCGCAATCTTCATTGAGCACATATGTGTGATGAGTGGTTTTTATACCATCTCATCATGTTCTTTTTAAGCTTGTTTACATCGTTTACTATTCATTTTTAGCTTATGTTTTGCTTGGAATCGTATACTTTCTATAGTTTTTGGTTTTGTAGGTTTCTCACGTGTTTTGAGCATATTTGGTGGTATTTGACACCAAAATGAAAGAAACCATGATCATTGATGCATTGTTGGCAAAGATGGAGTTGTTTGGATGAAGATTGAAGAGGATTTGAAGCCGGATGTTGAAGAAATCGCGTTTCGGAGCTCATGTAACGAGGCAGTTGGAAACTCGCGTGGCAGGCAAATCTAAGCATCTTATAATCCGATCTCCACCGTCCACATTGTATTACTATCTGTTAGGAACATTGTGACAAAGTTTCGTGGCGATCCAACGGCTAACGAAGGAGATATCGCGTTTTTCCCAAAATGCGACGGTGTAGAAAAAAAGCGTTCCGGCAAGAAGACGTCGGACCGCGGTCCGAATTTGTACTGGACCGCGGTCCGGTACGTTCTGACTCAAAAAATTGAAAAAATCCGTGGGGTCGGACCGCGGTCCGCATTTGTGCTGGACCGTGGTCCGCGTCGTCTGCAGCCCAAAACCAGTCTTTTTTCGGCCCGAAACCTATATAAACCCTTCCAGACTTCTTTCCTTCGAACCACACACAATATTTTCGACTTCTTCCACCCTCCAAGGCAGAGAAACACCCAAGGCATCCCTCCGTTGAAGATTCAAGATGAAGATTGAAGACCACAACCCGAGAACCAAGCGCGAGGATCAATCCGCTAGATTCTAGGTTGTATTATTCCTTCTCAGTTTTGTTTAGGGTTTTTGATACTTGAATTCTATGGATTATTTTTGCATCTTTTGTGATTATTTCCTGCGAATATGAGTGGCTAAATCCCCTTGTGTGGGGGTTTAGCAGGATCTATGTTTTTGATGAATTGATTCAAACCCAAGTTTTTCAATGAATGAATTGTTTTGTTTCTTAATTGTTGAGCCTTCTTTTGATTTCTCTATGATTCTTTAATGTGACTGACCATCATCTTAGATAATTATAGAGAATATAGGTAATAGATAATACGGCGCATCATACCCGATTATTTATTTAGACATGCAATTAAGTGTCTAGATTGTCACCATTGGTTTGGGATAGTTTAGATGGTTCCTTAAATCCTTGAGCATGATACGATCCTTAGGTTCATGATATGATCACTTGATTGGCCCTTAGAGATCTCCCGCCATCATACGGAATCCCTAGAGCCTTAGTGGATGAACCAACAAAATAAATTCATAAATGCTAGCTAGAGTATGGGAATGAAGATCATCTTAGGCATAGTGATTGCTAAACCTCCGCACTCTTCATCAAATTTTAAACCACACCCATTAATCCACTTTGCTTCGCTTTTATTTGTTTTCTTTTACTTTCTTTGTCATTTTAATTTAGTAGTTTTAAATAATCTAAATCCGGTTTAGGACCAAGTAGATAGTTAAATAATTAGAGTAATTAGAACTCAGCTGAGTCCTTGTGAGATCGACATCGGGAGTTGCTAGATTAGGTACTATACCGATTCGTGCACTTGCGAGAATTATAATTTGTTCATCAAGTTTTTTGGCGCCTTTGCGGGGACTCGATCGTTTTGATTATTCTTTTTACTAGCTGTTTATTTGTTTAGATTTTATTTTTACGTTGGTTACTATTTCTTCTTTTCTTTATCGTGTGTCGAGTCTTACTCTTGAGTTTTTTGTAGGTTTATGCACGGTAGAAGGTCGCAAAATCCGGAACTTGCGCCTTTTATCGATAACATACACACAGTAGGGACTTGAGTTACGAGGAAAGAACGGGGAGGACAAAATTGAAATGGAGCAAATTGAAAATAATCCCGAACCGAGAGAGGTTGCGGGGAGACTCTAAAGGATAAAGTCAAGAATTGGTTGCACACACGCTTGCTAATTCTTTGCGGACAAAGGGAGGGCGTGTTCAAAGCATTCACGGAGCAATACTACTCCCGAAGCAAGAGCCACGAGTTGAGGCGACGGTTGCTACTTTCTCCCGGTTTAACAATGAGACATATCATGAAGCTTGGGATAGATTCAAGGGACTCCTCATCCAATGTCCACATCATAATTACCAGGTTGCGATGCTGAATGAGTTCTTCTACAATGGATTGCTCTTGCCATGTCAGATTATGGTTGACAACATGGCTCCTGGAGGCATTCTTGCACTGACCCCAAGTGCATTGCATGAGCTTTTTGAGACGTTGAACGTTCGTTCCGTATTAAGAAGTCAGAGTGTGAGACAACGTGGAACGCAGGATGTGCGGGCTACGTATGCGGATGATACTATTAAGGAGCTTCAACTGCTTAGACAAGAAATCAAGGAGCTCAAGCAGAGACAAGTGTAAGCCCCAAAGATTGGCGAGGTCTGTACCATTTGTGATGATCCGCAACACTCAACCGTCCAATGCCAGTTTAATATCATCCATAGCCAATTTCAAGAAGAAGAAGCTAACTGGGGACATGGCATAGGACATCAGGAATGGGAAGAGAGAAGGCAATATCAGAGGCCGCATCAAAATTTTGTCCATAAGCAGCAAGGGCACAATCCCAACTACAAAAGTTACCAGGATTATGGAGGAAGGAATGCCACTCAGCAGCAGAACTTTGGAGGCACATCATCTTCTCGCCCTCAGCCAAAGATTGAGGATGCTGATAAGAATTCCATGGCCATCTTGCAAGACACCTTAACCTCCTTTATGAAGAGTTCTAAGGAGCAAATGGAGACACTTACCACTTCTGTCAGGAACGTGGATGCAACTTCCAAAAATTTGGGGACTCAACTTGGCCAGCTAGCGCGGGAAGTTGCTTTGCTTAAAATGCAACAAGGGAAACTACCCGGACAAGGCGAAGAGGCGAGGTTCCATTACTATTTTGCTTGGTGATGATTCGGAGAAGGCTAAAGAGAAAATCGACGAAGTTGCTACGGCTAATGTTGATGAAAGGACAAGAGATAAGGAGAACAAGCCTACTTGTTCGGACTCCTTTGCATAGAGCCGTGAATCCATACAAGCCCCCACCTCCTTTTCCAAGACGCCTCAAGGTTAACAAACAAGAAGAACAGATTTGGATCCTTGTTCAATATACTCTCTAAAGTGAAGATCAATGCGCCGCTCTTAGACCTCGTCAAGAGTATTCCAAGGCAATCCAAGTTCTTCAAGGAGCTCATCACCAACAAAAAGGATTATGAGCGGAGTGCAAATCTTCCTACACTTGAATCGGGGGATGTTGTAGTTGATACATCGGCTCTACCGCCCAAGTTAACGAGATCCTGGAAGATTCGACATCACTATCTCTATGGGCAAGGATAGAGTTACACGAGCAATGCTAGATCTTAGAGCTGGTATCAACCTCATGCCCTACTCTGTCTACAAAACGTTGGGAGTTAACAATTTGAAGCCTACACCTATGAGGCTTCAATTTGCTGATAACTCTGTGAAGACCCCAATGGGGATTGTTGAAGATTTGTTGGTAAAGGTAGACAGGTTTATTGTTCCTGTTGACTTTATTGTTCTTGATGCAGATGATACTTCTCGAGGGCTAAGTGACCAACTTATCCTCCTAGGGAGGCCATTTATGGCAACCACTAGGACTTGTGTTGATGTACCGTCACGAACTGTGAGGATGGAAGTCTTGGGGGAGGTTACAGAAGTCAAAGCACTAGCTCCAACCACATTTGGAACTGATGCCTCAACTACTGAAGTTAACATTGTGCAGCCTACATTTGATGTAGTGAAGGATTCTGATGGTACAGATGGATTAGGAATACACGCATTATTCGATGAGGAGTCAGCCGACGTTGGTGTTCCTAACTTGGATGAATGTGTTGAAGATCAAAAAAGACATGTTCCCGAAGAAAACCATCTATGTCGAGCACTTAAAGCTGCTTGTGGGAAGAGGACGTTGGGTAAAACACTCTATCCTGGTCTTAAAGTTCTTTTATATGACGATGGTTCTAGAGTATTTCCAGGATACCCAAGTTCTACATTCTCCGGACCATTTCATGTGGTGGACGTTTTGTCTCATGGTGTGGTGAAGTTGATGAATCCACGAACCAAAAAACATTTCAAGGTGAAGGATGTTTGTGGAGCATCATCGAAGGAGGCGTTCGACAAGGCTGAAGTCGGGCGTCCAAAGTCGCCAAGTTTCTAATCTGATTCAGCAAAGTCGAGCCAACGACTCTAACCAACAGCGCTTCGTGGGAGGCAATCCACGTTTGTGAGTTTTTCTAGTTTTCTTAGTTAGATTTATTGCTTTCCATTAAAAAAAAACAAAACAAAACTGAGGAGGGAAATTGACATGTATGCTTCATCTATTGATTTTTAATGCATAATAAGCTATATCGGAAGCGTAGGGGAGGCGATACGGTCGGGATTAACTTTGGATCGAGCACACGAGATCAAGCTTCGCATATGTAGATCAATCGGACATCACCTAGACATCAGGGATGATTCGTTTACCCAATTTTCTTTATTTCACTCTATTTTCGTGCTAGGGACTAGCTCGTAGATATGTTTGGGGGGGGTATGTCGAATCTTGAACCCTATTGATTTGGTCTTTATAATTATGATTCGATGATTCTCCATGTACTTGATATTTGAACTACTATGACTTATGTTATTTGATGATTATGCATTTCTTGCCTTAAAATTTTTCTTTCTTTGAAGCATTGTTGAATTGAATTTGAGCATGATAAAATTTTCGAACATGTAGGATGTAAAAGTATGGTAGTCCAAAGCCTTTGTGAGAATTTGAGCCTATTGTGAACGACGAAATTCTATGTCCGTCTTAATTTCTTTCATGTGTGATACTCACTTTAGGGAGAACATTTAGAACTTGCTTTGAGTACGTTTGAAGTTTATTGAACACTTTTCGTATATGGCATTGATATGATCTTAGGCACTATCTCGTTCTTTAGCGAGCCAAATATGATTCCTACCTTGAATATCAACCTAGTGAGCCCCTTTGAGCTTAATGTATCTTTTTTATTCATGTACCCCCACTTAAATTGCCTAGCCTATCTAGCCTTAACCGAGGATCTAGTAGAGTTGTTAGTACTTGTGGGAGGAAATGGAGGCTTGTGAGAGTTTGGTGATCAAGGGACAAATATTTGCTAAAAAGTGAGATTGGTGTGAATTGATTTTGATTATATCCATCCACGGTACCGAACTTGATGACACCGTGTTATACTAAAATCTTTATCTAATTGTTGGTAGAGAGTTGGCAGGTAAACAATTGGATAGAATATGAGAGATTTGTGCATGTACTCCTAACTTTGATTGAAAGGGTGTTTATTGATGACATATGTTAGAGTTGGGAGATGAAAAAAAAGGGGTGAAAAAAAAAAGGTGAATGAGGAAGTTGAAAAGGGGAGTATATTTTGAAAAAAAAAAAGTGAGAACTTGGGGTGACTTGATTTGTTTGATTATGAGTGATTCAAAGGTGGTTGGTTTTAGAGGTTTATTTTGATATATCATCATTTGGTTGCTGTACTAGATCCTTCATTGTTCGTACATTATGAGTCACTTTTTCTTATATCTTCCCTACCTTTTTATTACATGCCTTAGCCCCATTACAACCAAAGTAAGACCTTCGAGATCTTTGCCATGAATTGTGTTCATTATGAGTAGAATTAGACAATCGCAAGTTTGTGAAGACGCTCTCTTAGGGTTGAGTTTGAGTGATGAATTTACCCTTATACACTTGAGTGTTTGAGTGATACAGATTTCTGGAGAGGGACTACTCTACTTCTATGTTCTATTTTGTTTTGAAGGTGGCATCAAACTTGAATGATTTTCACATGCTAATGATGTGTTCTTCTAAAAACTGAATAAGGCTTGAATTGTTATTCTCATTTTTTTTTAATATTTAGTCATAGTCTTTCTTTTATCTTGTTTCTTTGCTTGAGGACAAGCAAAAGCTTAGGTTTGGGGGGATTTGATGAGTGGTTTTTATACCATCTCATCATGTTCTCTTTAGGCTTGTTTACATCGTTTTCTATTCATTTTTAGCTTTTGTTTTGCTTGGAATCGTATACTTTCGATAGTTTTTGGTTTTGTAGGTTTCTCACGTGTTTTGAGCATATTTGGTGGTATATGACACCAAAATGAAAGAAACCATGACCATTGATGCATTGTTGGCAAAGATGGAGTTGTTTGGATAAAGAATGAAGAGGATTTGAAGCCGGATGTTGAAGAAATCGTGTTTCGGAGCTCATGTAACGAGGCAGTTGGAAAATCGCGTGGCAGGCGAATCTAACAATCTTATAATCCGATCTCCATCGTCCACATTGTAGTACTATATGTTAGGAACATTGTGAAAAAGTTTCGTGGCGATCCAACGGCTAACGAAGGAGATATCGCGTTTTTCCCAAAATGCGACAGTGCAGAAAAAAAGCGTTCCGGCAGAAGATGTCGGACCGCGGTCCGAATTTGTACTGGACCGCGGTCCGGTACGTTCTGACTCAAAAAATTGAAAAAATCCGTGGGGTCGGACCGCGGTCCGCATTTGTGCTTGGACCGCGGTCCGCGTCGTCTGCGGCCCAAAAACCGGTCTTTTTCGGCCCGAAACCTATATAAACCACTTCCGGACTTCTTTCCTTCGAACCACACACCATATTTTCGACTTCTTCCACCCTCCAAGGTAGAGAAACACCCAAGGCATCCCTCTGTTGAAGATTCAGGATGAATATTGAAGACCACAACCCGAGAACCAAGCGCGAGGATCAATCCGCTAGATTCTAGGTTGTATTATTCCTTCTCAGTTTTGTTTAGGGTTTTTGATACTTGAATTCTATGGATTATTTTTGCATCTTTTGTGATTATTTTCCTGCGAATATGAGTGGCTAAATCCCCTTGTGTGGGGGTTAGCGGGATATATGTTTTTGATGAATTGATTGAAACCCAAGTTTTTCAATGAATGAATTGTTTTGTTTCTTAATTGTTGAGCCTTCTTTTGATTTCTCTATGATTCTTTAATGTGACTGACCATCATCTTAGATAATTATAGAGAATATAGGTAATAGATAATACGGCGCATCATACCCGATTATTTATTTAGACCTGCAATTAAGTGTCTAGATTGTCACCATTGGTTTGGGATAGTTTAGATGGTTCCTTAAATCCTTGAGCATGATACGATCCTTAGGTTCATGATATGATCACTTGATTGACCCTTAGGATTATAAGTTAGAGATCTCCCGCCATCGTACGGAATCCCTAGAGCCTTAGTGGATGAACCAACAAAATAAATTCATAAATGCTAGCTAGAGTATGGGAATGAATTGATCATCTTAGGCATAGTGATTGCTAAATCTCCGCACTCTTCATCAAACTTGAAACCACACCCATTAATCCACTTTGCTTCGCTTTTATTTGTTTTCTTTTACTTTCCTGTCATTTTAATTTAGTAGTTTTAAATAATCTAAATTCAGTTTAGGACCAAGTAGATAGTTAAATAATTAGAGTAATTAGAACCCAGCTGAGTCCTTGTGAGATTGACCTCGGGAGTTGCTAGATTAGGTACTATATCAATTCGTGCACTTGCGAGAATTATAATTTGTTCATCAATGTGCTATTGATTTTCATTCAAAATACCGAGAAGAAAGAACCATAGAAACCTTATTGCAAAAAACAAACAAACTCATATGTGTTGATAAAGTAACACATCAAATCAAGGGAAGCAAGATTCAATATGGATATACACACAATAACGTACCAATCAAGTGGTTCCTCCCTAAGTTCAAATTCCTAAGCAGTGTCATGTTGAACATTTATGGCGGAATAGTGCCAGAGAAGAAGTTAAAGCCCATAGACAGAGAAACAAGGGAAGAAAGATTTCCAATTTCCTATGGAATAGTGCCAGAGGAGTTAGTGTCCATAGACAGAGAAACAAGGGAAGAAAGATTTCAATTTCCGATGGAATTGTGCCAGAGAAGGAATTAAAGGCCATAGACAGAGAAACAAGGGAAGAAAGATTTTCAATTTCCGATGGAATAGAACCAAAGGAGGAGTTAAAGCCCATAGACAGAGAAACAAGGGAAGAAAGATTTCCAATTTCCGATGGAATGGTGCCCGTAAGATCATTACCAGAAATATCCAGCTCGATTACTCGGTTGTGACGAGAATCACATGTAACTCCTATCCAATCACAGACAGAGGTATGATTGGTCCAACTTTGGTTTAATATACCATGGGGATCTGATGTAATATGAGCCTTTAAAGTAAGAAGCAAAGAACGATCGGAATTGATATCACCATTTGCAGCAATGGCTAAGCCGCAGTTCATTAAAAAACGAAGGAGTAAAAGAACTGACACAAGGAATAAATGGGAGTGTATATCCATGAAAATTGATTCTGTGAGAAATACAATGTTATTCTATAGAAGTTGTCGAATTTAAGTATGTAAGAGGTGTTGGGATTTTGTATCTTTGGAAGCACTTTTATGCTTGTATACAATGTGTTTTTGTCCTTACCACTTTGTTTTATTCTCCTATATGATAAATATGTATATTTGCACATGTTATCCTTTATCTTGTATAAAAAGTTAGATTTGTGTGGTGTGTCGGGTATCACGAGATACAACACAAATTGGTTGAACTAACAAGATATAAACAGTTAACACCAACCGAGACAACTTAAGGATGAAGTTGTCGGTTTAAGGCTGCGATTTAGATAAGAAGTGGCTTGTCTTAGTCTGCTTGTCTTTCTTGGTACACTTAAGGTGGTGTATTGAAGGATCACGGTGAAATGTGTTCTCCTAAGCCGACCTTAGTGGAGAACCAAGATCTCGGTGACTTAGCTGATCTTAAGCTTGGTAAGACTTCGGTTGAGTGCATTTGGCTATCTATCACTTTGACCTACTATGGTGAACGTCAAATGAGCGGCGGGATCTACGTATCTTGGGTGTTAGTAGTTATTTGTGGATCGAGCTGGTTGTCTGTATCTTGCATCCGTATCCTAGTAAAATGGGTTGATAATATCCCCTGAGGAACTCGAAAGGATGAGCACACTAAACCCGGCCGGTTGATTAAGTTCGGGTGTGTTAATAAGGTAGAGTGGTACGACTTAGGAATATAAGATGCTAATTAATTTAAGGCGTCGGTGAGCTTAATTAATTAACGGATATTTCTATCTTAAATACGGAGATTGATTAAGTCTAAAATACAAGTCCTTGCTCAAATTGGGATAAATGGGTAAGTTAGGACGGATTCTCTAGTGGAATGAATCTGTGTTAATTAATTAATTTTGCTCTGGGCTGAGCATGGATAATTAATTAATTGGAGGCCCTGATTTATTTCTTGTATTGGATCCCTGATCTGGCCCAATTAGTTGCCTAGTAATTTATTGTCTCTCAGAAATCATTATTAATGGATTAATGTTTTTTCACATTATTTAATAATGTTATTTATCTGGAATTAATTGGCTGGGCCAATTAATTGATAAATATTACTAGCCCAGTAAATTAATTAATTATATTATGGGCTAATTATGTGGAAGTCCATTGGAATATAATTAAATTAATGGGCTACAAATATATTAATATTATATTGGCTTTTGAAGCCTATATATATTAGTATTCTGTTCAGAACAGAATACAGAAAAATCATAACTCACGCACGCGAGTTAACGAGAGAGACATATTTTTATTTTCTTCGGTTCTCGACCACCCGGAGGGAAGAAAAAGGCCGGGACACGATCGAGAAGATCGACACGGGAGCAACAATCAGAGCTACGACAACATACGAAGGAGAAGGTATCGATTTCTTCCTTTTATATTCCTTCAATTGGTATCAAAGCGTGGTTTAGGCTCTGATTGTTGCTGTTAGATGCATGATTATGTTTCAATTCCGTCGTTATCGGGCTATTTTTCGTGTTTGGGGCGGCCTGCGAGCCACTGTTTTGACCCCGTTGTAATGTTTTTCTCGTGAGAAAATCCACGAGTAGTTGATAGAACCAATGTGTTACTGTTTTTGTACTGTATTTTGGTCCGGGTTGCACGAAAATCGAGGCACGACGCGCAGAAAGACGGAAAAAAGGCGGAACCCTAGTTTTATCGGCGGAACACGAGCGCCTGATTGCGAGGCGCGTGCCGGCGCATGCAGCATAATTTTTCCGATCCGTTCGAGACAGATTTGTTCGTCTTCTCATTAGCTTCGTCCGAATAGGTCGCACGACCCATTACGATTTCCGGTTTGTCCGTAATTTCGTCGGGAAGGAGAAGTGGTCGTGCTGTCCAGAAAAGCCCCAATTCGAGCAAAAACCCTAGTTTGGCTAGGGTTCCGCCGCATCTTGCGGCGGAGCTTCCCGGCGCATCCGACGTCGGATCGACGATCGACTTAAACCGCTGGAATCCTCGTCTTACGAGCTTTGCGTAGATAGGTTGTAAAGGATCATCCGATCCCGGATACGACCACAATTGACGTCTGAAGTAGGCTACTCGTTATGAATTCGTTCCGGCGAATCGTTTGAAATTAGGGACATTGAGGAACTAATCTCGACCGGAATCCGTTACCCGGTGGTCGTGAGTGTTCCAATTACGTTTCCCCTCTTTCAATTGATCGAATCGCGGCTCGGAAAGTTCGAATTTTGAGCGGCAAAGGGCGGCGAGATGGCGGCGCACGGCTACGCGTTTTCTCGCGTTTGAGGAGCGGCGCCGGGCTGTTCTTCACGGCGAGACGTCCGGGAGACGTCGAGGATGGCGAGCGACGGCGCGGCAGGCGGTGCGAGCGGCGGCTGCCGCGCGCGCGGCGACGAGCGCAGATCGCGCGGCTGCGCGCGCTCCCGGCCGATATCACGCGGCGGCCTGGTCGGGAGGTCGTCGCTGCACTGGTCCGGGAGGCGGCGGCTGTCCGGCGGCGTGCTTCAGCGACGCCCGAGCGGGCGGCGGCGGCGCGATGGTGATGAAGAAGACGATGCGGCGTGGTGCGCCACGTCGGCCATCTCTGCCGACTCTTGGCAGACACAGTGTGCCGCCACGTGTCTACCACGTGGCGAACCCCTAATGACATGGCAATGGCGAGTTTTTCGAGTTGTTTTAATCGTCGCAGTTTCCAGATTCGAAGATTTTTGAAGATTTCGAAGATCTGTATCATGATCGGGAAATGTAATAGTTAGGGATTACGTGTTTTTAAGCCCGATAACGATTTTAAATTTCCTATTTGCTTATTTATTTTTACTTATGCTTTAGCATGCGATTATGTGATTAATTGCGCTTAGAAAAGCATGTAAATAGGATTTATATCGTTTCTAAAAGCATATTTTATTTTTCGCGAGCACGTTTTATTATGTGCTTTTAGAAATTGAATGCTTTAGGAATTATGTGGGATTGCATGATTCGTTACAAACCTTTTGAACAAAAAGACTAAGCAATTTTAAAATTAAATGTTTAATTAGATTCCATTAATTTGGATATTAAACAGTTAATCGGACCTCCATTAATTGGACTCTACACGAAAGTAGTAAGATTATGTAAGTAAACGTCCACCTGCGTGGCTTGCTTGCATTTTTGAGCTACCAGTTTTGTGAGATGAGTTTTCCAAAACAATATTTGATTATTATTGAGTAGTGGGAGCGAAGCCGTAAACGTCCACCTGCGTGGCTTGCGTGCCTAGTAAACACGAGTACTCTAGAAGATAATAATTAAATAGGATGGCTAATTAGATCAAATTGAATGCGGCATGGTTCGAGTAAGTATGTCAATTTCGAGAATTTGATTCTATTTGGTCAAATTAATGGTCAATGCTTAGATGTCACCGCAGGTACAATTCACTTCCCTCGAAATCCCTTCCAGCGTTTTAATAGTGACATGGTCCAGAATATCGAACTATTAATTTCATTCGTCTCAAGAACCTAGACGTGGATTGAAATTAAAGAGCTAGGTAAATAGCTTGGTTTAGGGTTACACTAGCAAACGTCCACTGCGTGGCTTGCTAGTGGAATTCTTAGAGGCTGTTCGAGGTTTTTAACATCATTGTTTTTCAAAAGGTTACAATGATAGTTAATTACGAATTATGTGCAAATATTAATTCATACATGTTTCAAAATTATATTTTTTCGATATATGCATTCGAAATTTTTCAAGTTCCTAAACAGTCTCACCAATCAAACCCTAATGGGTTTAACAATTTTTTTAAATAATTTTACAAAGTGGAAGAGATATCTTACCGCTCCCAACAAAAGCTCTGCAAAGGTCCTATAAGAACTTCTGTTTAAGGACCGCTATGTCTAAGAACGAGTTTACTATGAGTATGTCACTCAAATCTTTGGTAGCGGTCAAAGAAGTTATAGGAAAGGGCAAGAGTGCTCAAGTCTTGAATATCCCTAGTAGTTCAAGGAATCCTCCGAAAGGCGGAAACCGAGAAAAAGAGCGAAAAGGGTGGACAATTCAAGAAGAGCGATGGGAGTAAGAAGACGGTCCTTATCGGCGGCATGCGAATGCCAAAGAAGAAAGGAAGGTTCTTCAATTATGGTAAGAAAGGACACTGGAAGAGTTATTATCCGGATGTCAAGGCAAAAACAAAAAGAGACGCGAGTCGCTCTTGTAATCGAAACTGCTGCGGTTTCCTCTTCTACCCACGAATGGGTAGTGGATTCGGGCACAGCGATCATGTTTGTTACACCTTGCAAGGTTTCTTGCGAAAAGGCAATTGAGCAATGGCGAGGTGGTAGTCTCAATGGGCAATGGATCGAAAGTTCTGTAATTGTCATTAGAGATTTACATCTATCTTTTGATAGTTCCGTTTTTAGTACTTAAAGATGTTTAATATGTGCACGAGTTTAGGCGAAACATTATTTATGTTTCAAAACTCTGCACCATGGATGGTTATAAATCAAGTTTTGATAGTGAAGTTTCTATCATGAAAGACGATGATTTTATCTGTGGTGGACCATTAAACGGATCTTTATATTCTATTACTTGTAAACCGCGTAATTCTGTTAATATTGCTTCCTCATCATCAAATCCTAAGAAGAGGAAAGAGTCTTCTAAGGTAAACCAAACTTATCTGTGGCACTTAATACTAGGTCACATCAATCTTAACAGGACTCAGAGGGTGGTGGAATATGGATCAGTGGAGTCTCTCCAAGATTGAACCATTTCCAACTTGCGAAACCTATTTGGAAGGAAAGATGATGACTAGGCCTTTCAAGGCAAAGGGTTATAGAGCCACAGAAGTATTAAGTTTGATACATTCTGACTTGTGTGGGTCTATGTCTACACAAGCTCGTGGAGGGTATGAGTACTTCGTCACATTTACTGACGATTACTCGAGGTATGGATATGTTTACCTTCTTCACCACAAGTCGGATTGCTTTGAAACCTTTAAGGAATTCAAGGCAGAAGTGGAGAGGAAGTTAGGTAAAGAAATCAAAACACTGCGATCTAATCGTGGTGGGAAATACCTATCCAACAAGTTCAAGGACTACTTGACAGAATGTGGGATTACATCCCAGCTGACAGCACCGGGCACGCCTCAGCAGAATGGTGTGTCAGAGAGAAGGAACCGAAGTCTCTTAGAGATGGTTCGGTCGATGATGAGTTATGCAACTTTGCTGAATCGTGTGTCTTCCAAGTCGGTACAAAAGATCCCTTTCGAGTTGTGGAGCGGGCACAAACCCAGTATGCACCACTTAAGGATTTGGGGTTATCCTGCTTATGTGCTGAATAGGCAGGCCGACAAATTGGAATCACGTTCATAAGTGATGTTGTTCATAGGGCATCCGAAGAAAACGAAGAGTGGATACTTTTATGATCGTAAAGAACAGAAGATCGTTGTTAGCCCTAACGCTCGGTTCTTAGAAGAGGATTACACTAGTAACCATAAATCTCGAGTCGACATCATCCTTGAAGAATTACAAGGTGGTCGAGTTCCACTTGAACAGCCAGTAGTGCAAGATAGTACTCCACGAGTAACTGCACAATCTGTTAACACAGCTCCTAACACTGTTCGACGTAGTGGGAGGGTGATATTTACACCTGATCGGTATGTTCACTGGGGAGACGTTTGATTATCTCCCGGCAGATGAACAAGATACCGTGGATCCCTGGACTTACAACGAAGCAGTGGGAGATGTAGATGCACCATGGACTCGAAATTTGAGTCCATAACTGATATGGATGTATACGAGATCACTGAACTACCTGAGGGCTGCAATGCTATTGGTAGTAAGTGAGTATACAAGAGAAAGAGAGAGCACCGAATGAAGAGATCATGGCGTTTAAGGCCAGGCTAGTGGCAAAGGGTTTTACCCAGGAAGAAGGTATCGATTATGAAGACACCTTCTCGCCTGTAGCAATGATCAAGTCCATTCTGATTCTCCTTGCCATATCAGCTCACATGAACCTAGATATCTGGCAAATGTATGTCAAAACCGCATTCCTAAACGGTCACCTTGAAAAAGGTAGGGACATCTACATGAAACAGCCAGATGGTTATGTGAAGGAGGGCGAAGAGCATCTAATTTGGAAGCTTAAGAAGTCTATTCATGGACTTAAGCAAGATTTCCGGTTATGGCACCAGCGTTTTCGACGAAGTAGTCAAATCCTATGGATTTGTATCCTGTCCTAACGAGGTGTGTGTAACGTATTTGTGTGAACGGATCAGTGGTGTTTCTTGCATTTTACGTAGATGACATCCTTCGCATTAGCAATAATGTTGAAGTGTTATCGGAGCGTAAAGACGTGGTTATCCGAGCAGGTTTCAAATGAAGGACTTAGGTGAAGCCGCTTACATCATTGGGATCAAGGTTATTCGAGATCGCCGAAAAAAGGATGTTAAGCTTGTCACAAGTGTCCTACATTGACACCGTTATTGTGCTCGTTTTAGCATGCAAAAGCCAAGAGAGGTTTAGTACCTTTCGGACATGTCATTTTTCTATCCAAGAATCGAGTGCCAAAAACTGAAGAGATAGAAAATATGAGGCAAGTACCATATGCTTCATTGCGCCGGTAGCCTCATGTATGCGATGCTTTGTACAAGAGCAGATATCTCATATGCCGTAGGCATGGTCTCAAGATATCGGTATAACACGGAAAGGAATCTTGGATCTACGGTCAAGTATATTCTCAAGTACCTTAAACGGACTAGAGATTATAGCCTTGTTTACCAGTCAGATAGTTGGGTTATACAGAATCGGATTTCCAGGCTGACCAGTCAGACGAGAAGAAGTCTACCTCGAGTTATGTGTTTACCTTGGGAGGTGGAGCCGTTTCATGGAGGAGTGCAAAGCGAAATGCATTGCGGACTCAACCATGGAAGCGAGTATATGGCCGCCTTGAAGCTTCGAAAGAGGCAGTTTGGCTCAAGAATTTCCTCCAAGATCTTTATATTGTTCAGAATTTGCCTAAGGCGATCACGATTTATTGTGATAATGCGGGTGCAGTGACAAATTCTAAGGAACCTAGATCTCATGATGCGTCTAAACACATAGACAGGAAGTACCATATTATACGAGTATTCGTAAATCGAGGTGACACGGTGATTGACAAAATTGGGCCCGAAGTCAACCTAGCTAATCCTTTCACGAAGAGCTTACCACTCCCGGCTTACGAGAAGCATGTTCGTGGCTTCGGGATGGTAGAGATGCCCCACTTAGGACTACAGAAACTTTTGTAGAAGTGGGAGAAGATGTTGTGATAGATAGGATAGATAGCTAAGATATAGCTGGGTACTAGTTTGTACCTAGATAGCTGAGATATAGACACATTGTATACTAAAAGTTTACTTTAGTATAAGTGGGAGAATTGTTGGGATTTTGTATACTGGAAGCACTTTTATGCTTGTATACAATGTGTTTTTGTCCTTACCACGTTTTATTCTCCTATCCGATAAATATGTATATTTGCACATGTTATCCTTTATCTTGTAAAAAAGGTTAATTTGGGTGGTGTGTCGGGGTATCCCAGAAGACAACACAAATTGGTTGAACCGACAAGATATAAATAGTTAACACATTGAGACAACTTAAGGATGAAGTTGTCGGTTTAAGCTGCAGGTTTAGATAAGAAGTGGCTTGTCTTAGTCGCTTGTCTTTTCTTGGTACACTTAAGGTGGTGTATTGAAGGATCACGGTGAGATGTGTTCTCCTAACCGACCTTAGTGGAGAACCAAGATCTCGGTGACTTAGCCGATCTTAAGCTTGGTAAGACTTCAACCGAGTGCATTTGGCTATCTATCACTTTGACCTACTATGGTGAACGTCAAATGAGCGGCGTGATCTACGTATCTTGGGTGTTAGTAGTTATTTGTGGATCAGGCTGGTTGTCTGTATCTTGCATCCGTATCCTAGTAAAATGGGTTGATAATATCCCCTGAGGAACTCGAAAGGATTAGCACACTAAACCCGGCCGGTTGATTAAGTTCAGGTGTGTTAATAAGGTCGAGAGGTACTACTCAGGAATATAAGATGTTAATTAATTTAAGGCGTCAGATGAGCTTAATTAATTAACGGATATTTCTATCTTAAATACGGAGATTGATTAAGTCTAAAATACAAGCCCTTGCTCAAATTGGGATAAATGGGTAAGTCAAAGCACGGATTCTCTAGTGGAATGAATGCGTGTTAATTAATTAATTTTGCTCAGGTGAGCATGGATAATTAATTAATTGGAGGCCTCCGCTTTTTTTCTTGTATTGGATCCCTGATCTGGCCCAATTAGTTGCCTAGTAATTTATTGTCTCTCAGAAATCATTATTAATGGATTAATGTTTTTTCACATTATTTAATAATGTTATTTATCTGGAATTAATTGGCTGGGCCAATTAATTGATAAATATTACAAGCCCAGTAAATTAATTAATTATATTATGGGCTAATTATGTGGAAGTCCATTGGAATATAATTAAATTAATGGGCTACAAATATATTAACATTATATTGGCTTTTGAAGCCTATATATATTAGTATTCTGTTCAGAACAGAATACAGAAAAATCATAACTCACGCACGCAAGTTTTGAGAGAGACATATTTTTATTTTCTCCAGTTCTCTGACCACCCAGAGGAAGAAAAAGGCCGGGACACAGATCAGAAGATCTGACACGGGAGCAACAATCAGAGCTACGACAACATACGAAGGAGGAGGTATCGATTTCTTCCTTTTATATTCCTTCAATTGGTATCAGAGCCTGGTTTAGGCTCTGATTGTTGCTGTTAGATGCATGATTATGTTTCAATTCCGTCGTTATCGGGCTATTTTTCGTGTTTGGGGCGGCCTGCGAGCCACTGTTTTGACCCCGTTGTAATGTTTTTCTCGTGAGAAAATCCACGAGTAGTTGATAGGACCAATGTGTTACTGTTTTTGTACTGTATTTTAGTCCGGGTTGCACGAAAATCGAGGCACGACGCGCAGAAAGACGGAAAAAAGGCGGAACCCTAGTTTTCTGGCAGAACACGAGAGCCTGATTGCAGAGGCGCGTGCCGGCGCATGCAGCATAATTTTTCCGATCCGTTCAGACAGATTTGTTCGTCTTCTCATTAGCTTCGTCTGAATAGGTCGCACGACCCATTACGATTTCCGGTTTGTCCGTAATTTCGTCGGGAAGGAGAAGTGGTCGTGCTGTCCAGAAAAGCCCCAATTCGAGCAAAAACCCTAGTTTGGCTAGGGTTCCGCCGCATCTTGCGGCGGAGCTTCCCGCGCATCCGACGTCGGATCGACGATCGACTTAAACCGCTGGAATCCTCGTCTTACGAGCTTTGCGTAGATAGGTTGTAAAGGATCATCCGATCCCGGATACGACCACAATTGACGTCTGAAGTAGGCTACTCGTTATGAATTCGTTCCGGCGAATCGTTTGAAATTAGGGACATTGAGGAACTAATCTCGACCGGAATCCGTTACCCGGTGGTCGTGAGTGTTCCAATTACGTTTCCCCTCTTTCAATTGATCGAATCGCGGCTCGGAAAGTTCGAATTTTGAGCGGCAAAGGGCGGCAGAGATGGCGGCGCACGGCTACGCGTTTTCTCGCGTTTGAGGAGCCGGCGCCGGCTGTTCTTCACGGCAGACGTCCGGGAGACGTCAGGGATGACGAAAGCGGACGGCGCAGCGGTGGCGGCGGCGCTGCCGCAGCGGCGACGGGCGCAGATCGCGCGCGCGGCTGCGCGCTCCAGCCCGATATCACGCGGCGGCGCGGTCTGGGAGGTCATGCAGCTGGTCCGAGAGGCGGCGGCGCTGCCGACGGCGTGCCCGCGCGACGCCAGACGGGGCGGCGGCGGCGCGATGGTGATGAAGAAGACGATGCGGCGTGGTGCGCCACGTCGGCCATCTCTGCAGATCGGCACGGCAGCGTGTATGCCACGTGTCTACCACGTGGCGAGCCCTAATGACATGGCAATGGCGGTTTTTCGAGCTAGTTTTAGATCGCAGTTTCCAGATTCGAAGATTTTTGAAGATTTCGAAGATCTGTATCATGATCGGGAAATGTAATAGTTAGGGATTACGTGTTTTTAAGCCCGATAACGATTTTAAATTTCCTATTTGCTTATTTATTTTTACTTATGCTTTAGCATGCGATTATGTGATTAATTGCGCTTAGAAAAGCATGTAAATAGGATTTATATCGTTTCTAAAAGCATATTTTATTTTTCGCGAGCACGTTTTATTATGTGCGTTTAGAAATTGAATGCTTTAGGAATTATGTGGGATTGCATGATTCGTTACAAACCTTTTGAACAAAAAGACTAAGCAATTTTAAAATTAAATGTTTAATTAGATTCCATTAATTTGGATATTAAACAGTTAATCGGACCTCCATTAATTGGACTCTACACGAAAGTAGTAAGATTATGTAAGTAAACGTCCACTGCGTGGCTTGCTTGCATTATTTGAGCTACCGGTTTTGTGAGATGAGTTTTCCAAAACAATATTTGATTATTATTGAGTAGTGGGAGCGAAGCCGTAAACGTCCACTGCGTGGCTTGCGTGCCTAGTAAACACGAGTACTCTAGAAGATAATAATTAAATAGGATGGCTAATTAGATCAAATTGAATGCGGCATGGTTCGAGTAAGTATGTCAATTTCGAGAATTTGATTCTATTTGGTCAAATTAATGGTCAATGCTTAGATGTCACCGCAGGTACAATTCACTTCCCTCGAAATCCCTTCCAGCGTTTTAATAGTGACATGGTCCAGAATATCGAACTATTAATTTCATTCGTCTCAAGAACCTAGACGTGGATTGAAATTAAAGAGCTAGGTAAATAGCTTGGTTTAGGGTTACACTAGCAAACGTCCACCTGCGTGGCTTGCTAGTGGAATTCTTAGAGCTGTTCGAGGTTTTTAACATCATTGTTTTTCAAAAGGTTACAATGATAGTTAATTACGAATTATGTGCAAATATTAATTCATACATGTTTCAAAATTATATTTTTTTCGGATATATGCGTTCGAAATTTTTCAAGTTCCTAAACAGTCTCACCAATCAAACCCTAATGGGTTTAACAATTTTTTTAAATAATTTTACAAAGTGGAAGAGATATCTTACCGCTCCCAACAAAAGCTCTGCAAAGGTCCTATAAGAACTTCTGTTTAAGGACCGCTATGTCTAAGAACGAGTTTACTATGAGTATGTCACTCAAATCTTTGGTAGCGGTCAAAGAAGTTATAGGAAAGGGCAAGAGTGCTCAAGTCTTGAATATCCCTAGTAGTTCAAGGAATCCTCCGAAAGGCGGAAACCAGAAAAAGAGCAGAAAGGGTGGACAATTCAAGAAGAGCAGTGGGAGTAAGAAGACGGTCCTTATCGGCGGCATGCGAATGCCAAAGAAGAAAGGAAGGTTCTTCAATTATGGTAAGAAAGGACACTGGAAGAGTTATTATCCAGATGTCAAGGCAAAAACAAAAAGAGACGCGAGTCGCTCTTGTAACTGAAACTGTTCTGGTTTCCTCTTCTACCCACGAATGGGTAGTGGATTCGGGGCAACTGATCATGTTTGTTACACCTTGCAAGGTTTCTTGCGAAAAAGGCACCGAGCAATGGCGAGGTGGTAGTCTCAATGGGCAATGGATCGAAAGTTCCTGTAATTGTCATTAGAGATTTACATCTATCTTTTGATAGTTCTGTTTTAGTACTTAAAGATGTTTAATATGTGCCTGAGTTTAGGCGAAACATTATTTATGTTTCAAAACTCTGCACCATGGATGGTTATAAATCAAGTTTTGATAGTGAAGTTTCTATCATGAAAGACGATGATTTTATCTGTGGTGGACCATTAAACGGATCTTTATATTCTATTACTTGTAAACCGCGTAATTCTGTTAATATTGCTTCCTCATCATCAAATCCTAAGAAGAGGAAAGAGTCTTCTAAGGTAAACCAAACTTATCTGTGGCACTTAATACTAGGTCACATCAATCTTAACAGGACTCAGAGGGTGGTGGAATATGGATCAGTGGAGTCTCTCCAAGATTGAACCATTTCCAACTTGCGAAACCTATTTGGAAGGAAAGATGATGACTAGGCCTTTCAAGGCAAAGGGTTATAGAGCCACAGAAGTATTAAGTTTGATACATTCTGACTTGTGTGGGTCTATGTCTACACAAGCTCGTGGAGGGTATGAGTACTTCGTCACATTTATCGACGATTACTCGAGGTATGGATATGTTTACCTTCTTCACCACAAGTCGGATTGCTTTGAAACCTTTAAGGAATTCAAGGCGAAGTGGAGAGGAAGTTAGGTAAAGAAATCAAAACAACTGCGATCTAATCGTGGTGGGAAATACCTATCCAACAAGTTCAAGGACTACTTGACGAGAATGTGGGATTACATCCCGGTACCGACAAGACGGGCACGCCTCGCGAGAATGGTGTGTCGAGAGAGAAGGAACCGAAGTCTCTTAGAGATGGTTCGGTCGATGATGAGTTATGCAACTTTGCTGAATCGTGTGTCTTCCAAGTCGGTACAAAAGATCCCTTTCGAGTTGTGGAGCGGGCACAAACCCAGTATGCACCACTTAAGGATTTGGGGTTATCCTGTTTATGTGCTGAATAGGCAGGCCGACAAATTGGAATCACGTTCAGAAGTGATGTTGTTCATAGGGCATCCGAAGAAAACGAAGAGTGGATACTTTTATGATCGTAAAGAACAGAAGATCGTTGTTAGCCCTAACGCTCGGTTCTTAGAAGAGGATTACATTAATAACCATAAATCTCGAGTCGACATCATCCTTGAAGAATTACAAGGTGGTCGAGTTCCACTTGAACAGCCAGTAGTGCAAGATAGTACTCCACGAGTAATCGCACAATCTGTGCTAACACCGCTCCTAACACCCGTTCGACGTAGTGGGAGGGTGATATTTACACCTGGTCGGTATGTTCACTGGGGAGACGTTTGATTATCTCCCGGCAGATGAACAAGATACCGTGGATCCCTGGACTTACAACGAAGCAGTGGGAGATGTAGATGCACCATGGACTCGAAATTTGAGTCCATAACTGATATGGATGTATACGAGATCACTGAACTACCTGAGGGCTGCAATCCTATTGGTAGTAAGTGAGTATACAAGAGAAAGAGAGAGCACCGAATGAAGAGATCATGGCGTTTAAGGCCAGGGCTAGTGGCGAAGGGTTTTACCCGAAAAGAAGGTATCGATTATGAAGACACCTTCTCGCCCGTAGCAATGATCAAGTCCATTCCCGATTCTCCTTGCCATATCAGCTCACATGAACCTATATATCTGGCAAATGTATGTCAAAACCGCATTCCTAAACGGTCACCTTGAAAAAGGTAGGGACATCTACATGAAACAGCCAGATGGTTATGTGAAGGAGGGCGAAGAGCATCTAATTTGGAAGCTTAAGAAGTCTATTCATGGACTTAAGCAAGATTTCGGTTATGGCACCGGCGTTTTCGGCCGAAGTAGTCAAATCCTATGGATTTGTATCCCTGTCCCTAACGAGGTGTGTGTAACGTATTTGTGTGAACGGATCGGTGGTGTTTCTTGCATTTTACGTAGATGACATCCTTCGCATTAGCAATAATGTTGAAGTGTTATGAGACGTAAAGACGTGGTTATCCGAGCAGTTTCAAATGAAGGACTTAGGTGAAGTTGCTTACATCCTTGGGATCAAGGTTATTCGAGATCGCCAGAAAAAGGATGTTAAGCTTGTCACAAGTGTCCTACATTGACACCGTTATTGCTCGTTTAGCATGCAAAAGCCAAGAGAGGTTTAGTACCTTTCGGACATGTCATTTTTCTATCCAAGAATCGGTGCCACAAACGCCCTGAAGAGATAGAAAATATGAGGCAAGTACTATATGCTTCATTCCGCCGGTAGCCTCATGTATGCGATGCTTTGTACAAGAGCGGATATCTCATATGCCGTAGGCATGGTCTCAAGATATCGTATAACCCGGAAAGGAATACTTGGATCAAGCGGTCAAGTATATTCTCAAGTACCTTAAACGGACTAGAGATTATAGGCTTGTTTACCAGTCAGACAGTTGGGTTATACAGAATCGGATTTCCATGCTGACCAGTCAGACGAGAAGAAGTCTACCTCGGGTTATGTGTTTACCTTAGGAGGTGGAGCCGTTTCATGGAGGAGTGCAAAGCGAGAAATGCATTGCGGACTCAACCATGGAAGCGAGTATGTGGCCGCCGTAAGCTTCGAAAGAGGCAGTTTGGCTCAAGAATTTCCTCCAAGATCTTTATATTGTTCAGAATTTGCCTAAGGCGATCACGATTTATTGTGATAATGCGGGTGCAGTGACAAATTCTAAGGAACCTAGATCTCATGAGGCGTCTAAACACATAGACAGGAAGTACCATATTATACGAGTATTCGTAAATCGAGGTGACCTGGTGATTGACAAAATTGGAACTGAAGTCAACCTAGCTAATCCTTTCACGAAGAGCTTACCACTCCCGGCTTACGAGAAGCATGTTCGTGGCTTCGGGATGGTAAAGATGCCCCACTTAGGACTACAGAAACTTTTGTATAAGTGGGAGAAGATGTCGTGATAGATAGGATAGATAGCTAAGATATAGCTGGGTACTAGTTTGTACCTAGATAGCTGAGATATAGACACATTGTATACAAGCATAAAAGTGCTTCCTTAAATCCTTGAGCATGATACGATCCTTAGGTTCATGATATGATCACTTGATTGACCCTTAGGATTATAAGTTAGAGATCTCCCGCCATCATACGGAATCCCTAGAGCCTTAGTGGATGAACCAACAAAATAAATTCATAAATGCTAGCTAGAGTATTGGAATGAATCGATCATCTTAGGCATAGTGATTGCTAAACCTCCGCACTCTTCATCAAACTTGAAACCACACCCATTAATCCACTTTGCTTCGCTTTTATTTGTTTTCTTTTACTTTCCTGTCATTTTAATTTAGTAGTTTTAAATAATCTAAATCCAGTTTAGGACCAAGTAGATAGTTAAATAATTAGAGTAATTAGAACCCAATGAGTCCTTGTGAGATTGACCCGGGAGTTGCTAGATTAGGTACTATACCGATTCGTGCACTTGCGAGAATTATAATTTGTTCATCAATGTGCTATTGATTTTCATTCAAAATACCGAGAAGAAAGAACCATAGAAACCTTATTGCAAAAAAAAAAAACGAACTCATATGTGTTGATAAACTAACACATCAAATCAAGGGAAGCAAGATTCAATATGGATATACACACAATAACGTACCAATCAAGTGGTTCCTCCCTAAGTTCAAATTCCTAAGCAGTGTCATGTTGAACATTGATGGAGGAATAGTGCCAGAGAAGAAGTTAAAGCCCATAGACAGAGAAACAAGGGAAGAATGATTTCCAATTTCCGATGGAATAGTGCCAGAGGAGTTAGTGTCCATAGACAGAGAAACAAGGGAAGAAAGATTTCAATTTCCGATGGAATTGTGCCAGAGAAAGAATTAAAGGCCATAGACAGAGAAACAAGGGAAGAAAGATTTTCAATTTCCGATGGAATAGAACCAAAGGAGGAGTTAAAGCCCATAGACAGAGAAACAAGGGAAGAAAGATTTCCAATTTTCGATGGAATGGTGCCCGTAAGATCATTACCAGAAATATCCAGCTCGATTACTCGGTTGTGACGCGAATCACATGTAACTCCTATCCATTCACAGACAGAGGTATGATTGGTCCAACTTTTGGTTAATATACCATGGGGATCTGATGTAATATGAGCCTTTAAAGTAAGAAGCGAAGAACGATCGGAATTGATATCTCCATTTGCAGCAATGGCTAAGCCGCAGTTCATTAAAAAACGAAGGAGTAAAAGAACTGACACAAGGAACAATTGGGAGTGTATATCCATGAAAATTGATTCTGTGAGAAATACAATGTTATTCTATAGAAGTTGTCGGAATTTAAGTATGTAAGAGGAGACTTAGTCAAGTGTGGAAATTCGAATTTTTCCACTTAACCTTTCAGTAGATATCATTTTTAGAAATTTCTTTAGTCACTTTCCCTTTTTCTGACTTTTTTAGTCATTCTTTTCCCACTAACACTTCAAAGTTCACGCATAAACTAAGACTCCAAATTCTGTCTACTTCTTTTAAGGTATTTGTGTCCAACCCAAGATGATAGGCAAGGTTGGATCCGTCACTGTGTGTGTTTGTGTGTGTTTTTACAAGTCTTAATTGATTTATAATTTAAATCATTCGAAATGGTGTCTGTACTTTTGTTTTATGAATCGATAATTAATATACTTTTCAGTCCTAAATGGATATAACTTCCTTATTCTAATATCATATTTACTCTTAAAAGCAATTGTTTAAAGGACTTTAGAGATCAATTAATACATAATGTCTAGTTTATGTGTGTCACACGTTGTAGTCAACTATCAAAGTCGTTATTCTTTATAATATCAAAATATTTACTCTTAAAAGCAATTTTTTAAAGAACTTTAGGGATCAATTAATTCATAATGTCTAGTTGACATGTGTCACACATTGTAGTCAACTATCAAAGTCGTTATTCTTTCTTCTACTTGTTTTCTTTAATTTAGTTTTATTTTATAATTTAGTCCATATAAAATTGTTAATTATGATATGACATGTTTTCTTGGATGTTAGAAGTATGAGGGAAGCAAATTGGTTTAAGAGAATATGATGATGGGTTCAAGACTTGTGGACTCAATTCACAATGCAATTCATTATGTATATTAATGACCCAAATAATGCAACTCAACTATTGTTGGACTTATCTGTGCTGGAAATTAGTTAAGAGAAGGAATATGGTGATGTCACTGAATGAAGCATTTCACTTAAGTTTGATAAATCCAATCAAACAAAATAAATAAGAGATGGACTAGTGTGCATCATGTTGCACATGCAACATGATCTAATTTACTTCAGTGTGAATGACACTTTGAGATAAATCCGTCCTTAAAATAAAGGGGAAAAAAAATTATTTAAAAAAAAAAAAATTTGTCGCGATTGACACTTTTGTTTGTTACAATTGACACTTTCGTATGCAAAGAGCGACACACCCGTCCTTAAAATAACTATACAGTTCAGAATCAATTTTTTCGATTTTTCCTCTTTTTCTGTCTAAGTATACACCTAAGCGCACTCCTAACTCACATACTTCTGACTGCAGGAAACAGGAGGACTCAGCTCAGTCTAAAGACTGCAGGAAACAGGAGGACTCAGCTCAGTCTAAGTATGATTGTCCTGAACTCAGTACTGCTGAGAGAGCAGCACACAAAGCTTGAAGGGAGAAGTTCATCAAGAAGCGTCAAGCATATATAGCTGGTGAACTCTCAGACGACTCAGATGAAGTCGATTCCTTCATGGATTTATCCGATGATGAAGCGGCATTCATGACCATAGAGCTTGAAGAAGATGCTGAAAGTGTCTCATGGCAGGAGAAATGGATGAGGTAAACTCTCACGCTCCATTTAACTCCTCTTCACACTGCACACACGATACTATTTCAGGTGCAGATGAGAATCTGGATGTCGCAATCACATATGAAGAACTACTCGACGAGCAGATTTAGATGAGTCTGTAGCTCAGTAAGACTCTTCAGGAGGTGGATACTCTGAAAGTGGAGAATCAGAGACTTTCTCAGGAGAGTCAGGTTTCTACTGAGTCAGAAGGACTTGTTTTGAGACTCAGGGAGGAGATAAACTCTCTGATGGCCAAGTCTCAGCATCAAGAAGATCAGATCTCAGTACTGACAAATGACTTGACTCATAAAGATACTGAACTGAGTCTACTGAAGCAAGAGTTGTCAGGACTTCAGACCGAGCATGAACTGCTGAAGAAGAGCGATGATGTCTGGAGAAACCTGATGATAGAGCGGTACATGGGAGCTGAAAAGAAGCTTGAGGCCATGTTTGCCAGCAACAAGCCCAAGCACTGCAAGGAGGGACTTGGATTCAACCATGGAGCCTCCTCATCCGCCCCCGTACATGGGAGCTGATAGATTTGTTGAAGGGGAGACCATCAACGCAGAGATTCTGAACCCTCTAGCCAAGAACAAACAAAAGATGAAGGCACCTCATCCCAGCTATCAGCATTCTGACAAGAAGATCAGTTCCAAATCACCCCAGTTAAGTCAAGGGGGAACTAGCAAAGCTAAGTGGGTTGATCAGTATGGACCTCTGCAGCTGACACATCCAGCTCAGTATGGGTCATATTTCTATGATCCTATAGTCAGGAGAGGACCTAAAAGTCAGAAGAAGAAGAAGAAAGCCGTGCAGAAGGCAAAGGTCAGCAGTCCACCTACTCAGAAGATCTGGACTCCTGAACATGTGAAGCCTTAGAAGTCAGCATCGACCAGTCATGTGGTCAAGTATGTTGATCAAAGTGGGAAGAAACTATCTGAGACCACCAGGGTCGTAAGACAGACCTGGGTTTCTAAAACTAACATCTAATGACCCAAAATAAAAAATAAAGGGTACCTAAATATAATTACTTTTGCAGGTGCACAAAGATCCTTGGTATGTGGACAGCGGATGCTCAAGACATATGACATACCAAAAGGACCTACTGAAGAATTATACTACTGAAGAAGGACCCCGAATCGAGTTTGGAGACAACGCAAAAGGCTACACCAGAGGCTATGGAACACTCAGCATTGGAACCGCAACGGGCTTCCAAGAGTATCATATGTTGAAGGACTTTAGCATAATCTTCTCTCTGTTAGTCAATTTTATGATAACTCGAATAGAGTGATTTTTAACGCTGGTTTCTGTGATGTCATTGATAAATCTACAGGGAAAACAGTGTTGTCAGGTTTGTGCAAAAAGAATATCTACGTAGCTGACTGGAACTCAGCTGAACCTGAAGCTTGTTTGGTGGCAAAGAACGATAACAGAACGGGGTGGCTCTGGCACAAAAGACTCAGCCATCTCAACTTCAAGACGCTCAACAAGCTAGCTAGAAACACTCTAGCAAGAGAACTGCCGAATGAAGTATTGATGAGTCGATTTCGTACCTAATTATTTCTGTTCGAAAAGTCTCCTAACTGTGCAGGCGAGACGCTTTTATTGGCAGTTATGCAGAAAATAGGCTGATTTGGCACGACACGTGGAGATGATGTGGCAACGCCTTTTCCAGCTGGAATGGCGAGATTTTGTGCGGTTTTGACCAAAAAAGAAAAGAAGGAAAGAAGAAGGAAAGAAAGGAAAGAGGCAAGAAAGGAACGAAGATGGATAAGGAAGGATTAGATATTTCCATATCTATCAAGATCCTTTCCTTATCCAACAAGAAACCCTAGATGTGATCTAGGATCATTATATAAGGATGAAGAGGCACGAAATTGAGGAGACTTCTACACGCTCCCGACCTCTCCATAACCTCGACACACAATTCCCTTTCCGATCAATCAACTCCGACGCCATCGCACCGCCGCCGAAGCCACACCGCCGCCGCCGTTCCGATTCCACCGCACCGCCGAAGAAGAAGAATTTATTTACTATTTCCGTTTCATGCAAGCAGTAGTTGAGTAGATGAAACAAACACTTCGAATTTCAGTTTTTAATATTCGCACGTTAGCTTAGTTCGTTTCTTCAATTTCCGTTCGTTTTGAGAGATCGAAGACTAACGGTACTCTTGATCCTATTTCAATTCGTGTTTTAAATTCAGTTTATGTTTAGTTTCAATTCAGTACGTGTTTAGTTCGCTGTTTTAATTCGTATCTTTACTTTATATTAGTTTTCGTGCATGCTAGGGTTAGGGTTACAAATGATGCATGTTCTGTTTCGCAAAGTGTCTTATCTGTGCAGTCAGGACAGATTCATGAGTAGCTAAACTTTTAGTGGTCCGGCAGGATGTAAAACGCACACGTGAACAATACATGAGGCTTAGGTTCTAATAATTAATTGAAGGGTTTCGGGTTAATTCTGATTTATTTAATCTGGCTAGTAATTTAGGCTTGATCACCCTAAGTTGCGTAGTTTGTAGCTAACTTAGTACTTCCATCGTTTCTTGTGGAACAAGGCTAGGTAAGTAGCAAAATTATTCGAAAGAATAGTTGGATTAAACCGGTAGGGGACTATTAGATGCCCAACATACGAGTAGGCTCCTATACTAGGCTCCCTTAGTTCGATAAAGTTGTTTAGCTATTAAATCTATTGATTGCCCAACAACGTAGGTTGTAGCTAAATTAGGGAAGTAGTCGTTTCGATGCCCAATATGGCGGTTACCGACTAAGTAAGTGGGAGTGAGGATTACGTAGTTTAAGTTACGGTAATCTATAACTAGTTGATTCATAAGATTAATTCATTCTATGTGCCGATGATTGGAAATACGTGTGTGTGAATATTCTGCTGGACCCATCTCTTATCTGCCTAGTTAAGACAATTTATTTCAGTTTTCAGCTTTTGCAATTTATTTCAGTTTTGATAATTTCTTAGTTTAGATAAAAACTTAAAACTTGCGTGGTTGCTAACCAAAACCAAGATAAGTAGGAAAATAATATATCTAGTCTTCCGTTCCCTGTGTTCGATACCCTGTGAGCTATACTGATATAATTCTCAAGTTTTGCAGGATTATTTGGTGCAATACAGCGATCACCAAATTGGCGCCGTTGCCGGGGAATGGTGTTATCTAGTTTTATTATTTTCTACTAATCTTTTTTATCTTTTAAACGTTGCATGAGCAGGTCTTCCAACCCTAACCCCATATTTGATCCAGAGGTCGAGAAAACAGCAAAGAGGAATAGGAAGAGGACAAAGCTGCAAAAGCAACAGATTCTGTCCGAGGCAAAAAACGTCTTAACTGCCCAGTCAGGAGACGTAACGAACGTCGGTGATCGGATCGCGACTCGGGAACCTAAACTGTCTTGTTCGACAAAACAAGGCATAATACTCCAGTAACTAGCTCAGAATCAGTGGAGGAAGAGATGGAGGACGAAGTGCACAATCCACAACCCTTGAGAATGAATACCGGATCGCTTGACATGGGGGCGGACCTTCCCGGTCCAATCCAAATCATAACTACCGAACAAATAGATGTCAAGCTGAACATGGTCGCTGCCATGCCGAAGTTTTATGGAAGGACGAACGAGAACCCAAATTCCTTTTTGGCCTCGTTCAACCAAGTCTGCAATCTGCACACGCAAGGCAATCTGGATGTATTCAAGCTCAAGGCCTTTCCATTCACTCTCCAAGACGAAGCACAAGCGTGGTTCTCGAGTTTAAAGCCGAACACGATAACGCGTGGGCCCAGATGCGTATGGTTGTCTTGAAGAAATACTTCCCGCAGTCGAAGACAAATGCATTAAAGAAGCAAATTTCTGGGATCGCTCAAGAAATCGACGAGACCTTCGGCTCATACTGGGAGAGATTTGGACGACTTGTCGATAATTGTCCGAACCATGGCTACTCGGATGTAGAGCTCCTACAGATTTTCTATCAAGGGATGATAGACGAAGCAAAAGCCATGGTAGATATCGGTCTAAGAGGAAATTTCCATACAAGCCTCTACGAATATGCAAGAAATATAATCGAAGGGCTTGCGGAGTCTACCTCGCAATATAAAGGGGCGAGACCAACAAGGAGAGCTGTAAATTGGTCTCATTCCGACTACATGGATGAGATCGATAATAAAGTGGAGGCAAAGTTTAGCCTATTGCAAGACAAGCTCGACTTGATACTCAAGCAGAACGCTCCTGCCCCAAGCCGATCAAATGCCGATCATGCATGTGGAGCATGCGGAGAGAAAGGACATACATCGCTGCAATGTCTGGGAGAAGAAGTAAACGCCGCTGGAAATTAGAGCGGGCAACAAGGGGTTCATCCAAACCTCCGTTGGAAGCAAACGGAAGAGCATTTTCAACCGAGAAATCCGCCTCAAACCCAATTTCAGCAACCATACCAGTAGCAACAAGGCTATCAGCAGCAGTATCAACCTCCTAATAAGAATAATTATTAGCAGACGTATAGACCCCCGCATCAAAAGCAGTTTCAGCAGCAGAGTGTCCCACCTGCCCAGTCAGATCAGCAGAGCCCTTTAGAAAAGTTGTTAACCGAAATGGTTTCTTCGCAGAAGGACACCACTGTATTTCAACAACAAATGCAGCGGGAGATCAACCAGACAAAAAAGGATCAGCAAGCTCCAATGGAGAATTTGGCTAAACAGATGAATAAGCTAAATTCTGCCATTCAGGAAATAAAGACTTCTCAAGGGCAACTTCCAGCTCAAACTCAGCAGAACCCAAATGCCCATAACTGCAATCATATTACGCTGCGTGAAGGGAAGGAACTACCTGGCCCGACTGTACAGGCAAGGCACCCAGAGAAGTCAGCAGAGAAGAAGAAGGCTGCAAAACAGCCTATACCATCAGAAGCCTCGAAGGAACAGTATTCTGAAGATCCAGAACAAGAAAGAGATGAGGAGGATGTCCTGACTGGCAAGTCGGGACATGAAAATCTGATTCCTCCACCTTTTCCCGAAGCTTTAGAAAGGAAGAGAACGCCAAACAAAGAAAGCATGGATTACATGAAGTTGTTCGAGAAATTTGAGATAAATATCCCTTTCCTTGAAGCCGTAAAGATCTCCAAGTTCGGGAAATTTGTGAAGGATTTCATTGCTGGAAAATTTCCAAGTCCGGGAAGGTTTTGTTCGATCACACAGTATCGGCAATTATACAGAAAATGCTTCCTGCTAAATGTGCCAACCCAGGTATGTTCACACTTCCCTGTCTGATGGGTGATGTCATGATTAAACAAGCCATGTGTGATTTAGGTGCATCTATAAATGTTATGCCTTTATCTGTATATAATCAATTGGTAGGAGCTGAGTTAATATTCACTAAGGTGATTATTCAATTAGCGGATAGGTCATGCATTGCTCCGATTGGTTTACTTGAAAACATTTTAGTCAGAATCAACAACTTTGTCTATCCGGCTGATTTCTATGTAATTGACATAAATGATAGGCAAGTTGAAGGAACTGCGGGAGTGTTATTAGGTAGACCGTTTTTAAAGACTGTAAAGGCAATAATTAATGTGGATGAGGGTTCGATAAGTGTAGCATACCATAATAAAACTTATGTTCATAAGATATCTGAAGCACTTAAGAAACCCTACGATCATGAAAATGAGAATGCTTTTTCTACTGACTCCATTGATGCAATTGTCCAATAATATCTTGAGACGTATGTGGTGCAGGACAAAATGGAAGTTACCTTGACTCAAGGACTGACCGAATCAGACCTCGAAGGTATGAGGGACGAAGAGATCAGAGAGAGCATCTCGGCTTTATACGCAACTCCAGAATTACAAACTGTCGGCAGCATGTCTCAACTACCCAGCCAAAACGCTTCTGAAAAGCTGCTGCCGTCGATCATCAAGGCACCAAAGCTAGAACTTAAGCCACTTCCAACAAACCTGAAGTATGCCTATCTCGGAGACAATGAGACGTTGCCCGTCATCATTAATAAAGAACTTGATGAAAATCAAGAGAAGGCATTGTTGGAGATTCTGAAGAAGCACAAGGAAGTCATAGGATGGACTTTAGCTGACATCACCGGCATAAGTCCAGACATTTGCCAGCACTCTATCCTCATGGAGTCGGATAGCAAACCTTTCTGAGACCATCAAAGAAAACTCAATCCCAACATGAGAGGGGTCGTGCTAAAGGAAGTATTAAAGCTCTTATCCATGGGAATTATCTATCCTATATCGGATAGCAATTGGGTAAGTCCCGTACATGTTGTGCCCAAGAAGTCCGGATTCCAAGTTGTCGAGAATGAGAAGAACGAATTGGTTCCGGTACGCTTAGTGACGGGATGGCGCATGTGTATCGATTATAGGAAGCTCAATGCGGCGACACATAAGGACCATTTCCCGCTTCCATTTATCGATCAGATGCTCGAGAGACTTGCGGGGCAAGTCTATTTTAGCTTCTTAGACGGTTATAGCGGCTATTTCCAAATCCAAGTGCGAGAGGAAGATCAAGATAAGACGACGTTCACATGCCCTTTTGGAACGTTCGCTTACCGAAGAATGCCATTTGGATTATGCAATGCATCGGGCACCTTTCAAAGGTGCATGATGAGCATATTCTCGGACCTCATCGAGATGTGCATAGAGGTCTTCATGGACGACTTCACCGTCTATGGTGATTCTTACACTTCGTGCTTGAAGAACCTCAACAAAGTCCTAGCTCGATGTGTTGAGAAGAATTTGGTATTAAACTACGAGAAATGCCATTTCATGGTGACCGAAGGAATAGTGCTCGGTCAGGTTGTTTCTAAAAGAGGAATAGAGGTCGACAAGGCAAAAGTGGAGGCCATTGCAAAGTTGCCATATCCGACTAATCCAAAGGAAGTTCGTGGTTTCTTAGGACACGCCAACTTCTATCGGCGTTTCATAAAGGATTTCGCAAAGATCGCTCAACCACTAACAAGCCTACTTCACAAAGATGTCGAATTTGATTTCGATACTAAGTGTAAGGAGGCCTTCACCATCCTTAAAGACAAGCTTACAACAGCTCCTGTGATGCAAGCCCCAGACTGGAATAAGCCATTCGAGATTATGTGTGATGCTTTTGACTGTGCAGTCGGTGCAATGCTGGGATAGAAATCTGGAAAAGAAAGCCATGTGATTTATTATGCGTCCAAGATATTAAATCCAGCACAATGCAACTATTCCACCACAGAGAAGGAGCTGTTAGCTATCGTCTTTGCCTTCGACAAGTTTTGCTCTTATTTACTTGGCTCAAAGATCATTGTGTATACCGATCATGCCGCTGTCAAGCATCTCCTTGACAAGAAAGAAACAAAGCCGAGACTTATCCGATAGATTCTTCTCTTACAAGAATTTAATTGGGAGGTTAAGGATAAGAAAGGAGCATAAAACTATGTGGCGGATCACTTGAGCCGATTGATTCAAAAAGACGATGGAGAGCCAATTAAGGAGACTTTTCCCGAAGAGCATTTATATGTTGTTCCTGAGACGGTTTCCAGTCTTGCGAAGCTTCTACCCGCGCAGTGTTTTACGATTGGAGTCCAAGAAGTGTCTCAGCTGCCCAGTCAAGACAACTCTGAAGCAGTATTTTCTAAAAGCCTTAGGTAACACTTCTAAACTACCTTGGTTTGCTAATATTGTGAATTTCTTGACCTCTGAGCAGCTTCCACCCGAGTTCACTCATGCTCAAAAAGCAAAATTGAAGAGCGAGTGTAAGCAGTATTTTTGGGACTCTCCAATCCTTTGGAAAATGGGAGTTGATCAAGTTATCCGAAGATGCATTCCGGAAGAAGAGCAAGGCGACATCTTATTCCAGTGTCATTCGTCCGCTTATGGGGGACACTTCGGACCAAAACGAACCGCAAGAAAAGTGTTGGATGCGGGTTTCTTTTGGCCGAGCCTACACCTTGACGCCTATAAGTATTGTAAGTCATGTGCACGTTGCCAAATGACCGGGAATATATCTATGAAGGATGAAATGCCCCAAAAGCCTTTGAGATTTTGTGAGATATTTGATGTATGGGGTATGAACTTCATGGGTCCGTTTCCTAGTTCAAGGGGTAACGTGTATATTTTACTTGCCGTTGATTATGTTTCTAAATGGGTTGAGGCAAAGGCTACAAAAACTAACGACTGTAAAGTGGTTGCAGGATTTCTTCGAACTAACATCTTTTGCAGATTCGGCATACCAAAGGCCATCATAAGTGATCGAGGAACATATTTCTGCAACCGTACCATCGAGTCGTTGATGAAGAAATATGGAGTAGCCCATCGAGTTTCTACCGCTTACCATCCACAAACGAATGGGCAAGCTGAAGTGTCAAATCGAGAAGTGAAGTCTATATTGGAGAAAACGGTCAATCCGTCAAGGAAAGATTGGAGTATGAGGCTGCATGACGCCTTATGGGCTTATCGAACATCCTATAAAACTCCACTCGGTACGTCTCCTTATAGATTAATTTTTGGAAAATTATGTCACTTGCCTGTGCAGTTGGAACACAAGGCCTGGTGGGCAGTACAGAAAGTCAATATGGATCTGACCGAAAGTGCTAAGGAGAGGAAATATCAGCTTCAAGAGCTTGAAGAAATTTGGTTAGAGTCCTATGATGCGGCTATGAGGTACAAAGATCGCACAAAGGCTTGGCATGATAAAGCGATCCGTGTGAAGAATTTTGAAGTGGGCCAGCTTGTATTGCTTTACCAATCACGCCTACGCATTATGCACGGAAAGCTCCGCTCAAGATGGATCGGTCCATTTCGAGTGTGTTCTGTCTGGCCAGGCGGGGCAGTAGTGATACAGAAATTGGACTCAGACGAGACTTTCACTGTCAACGGTCATCGCCTTAAGGTTTATCATGCTGCCGCAATGATAGAAGATGTGGACGAGCAAAGCTTGTCCATTCCGTCCTATATTTGACTCTTTGAAGCAGAGGTCTAGCCGAAGACTCTAAAGAGAGGCGCTTCCAGGAAGCAACCCGTATTTTTTCCATTTTTTTCTTTGATTTCGTATTTTTAGTTTGATTTTATGCTTGGTGTTGTTTCTTTTATTTTTCAGATTTTAGCTAAGTATGGAATTGGGGTCTAAAGTGTAAGAAGAAGGAGTTGGAGGAGCAAAGATGATGGGAAGAAGAAATTGGGGTCTTAATTGCCATTTCAAAAAATCAAAGGACCCAATTGGAGGAAGGGAACGAACTTTAGGGACTCAATTGCATAATGGACGAAAGTTGGAAGTCAATTGAAGTTGAGGAGAAGATGGGGGCCGAATTGAAAAGAAGGAGGGACTAGATCTCTTAATTGCACAACTGAGAGGGCCTGATTGCAAACTTCTTTTCTATAAAAGGAGATAGGGGGGATCAAACCCTACCACTTGTTACTATTCGAACACATTCCCTCTCAAAAAAAAAAAAAAAAATCCGCCGCCCACTACCTCTCTTTCTACTTTCTTCTTCTCCAAGAATCCTCCTCACTGCACAGTTAAGAGACCACCGCCATGCCTCCGAAGAAAAAGTCAGGCCTAAAGTATGAACCGGAGACATAACGCCGCCGATACCACTCGTTGGTTTGCCGCTGTCCAGGCGGATCCGGAGATATAACGCCGCCGAACCGCCGCTGCTGCTCACCGGGAGGCCGCGCCAACTCCGGCAGTCCCTCTACTTAAGTATGAACCGCAACCGTCGGAGGAGTTCGCATATGTGGAACCGACTCCGCAACCTATGGCCGAGCACACCGGATCGCACTATGCCACGGAGTCCACTTCTCCGCCGAAACTGCTTAGACGATGGTTACGAAGGCACACGGGCGCAGCTACTTCCCAAAAACTGCCGCGAGAACCAACTCCCGAGCCCACGCCTCCGCCGTCTCCACCGCGTCGTTCGAGGGTAAGAAAGCCGAGAGCAAGCCGTGCGGATGGTGCATCTTCCTCTAATCCGCCACCTCAATCTCCTCAAACTCTCTACGAGTGGTTGCCGTTCCTTGAGTTTCAACATCCACCACCACCACTCAACTATTATGAGGGCGTAAATTGGAGTGAAAGTTTGCGTGTGGAGTTGCTGAGTCAAGAGGAAGAAGACTCGGATTATAGGTCCGATGACCATGATGGGAATTTTGAAGATGATTTCAACATGAACTACTTATCCCTCGCCGACTCCGATTCGACTTCGGCACTTCCACGAGCCGCGGAGTATGGAAACCGAGTGGTGATCCATCTCGATTCGCCGGAAGCCGTGCATGCTCTCTCTCAATTCGAGATTGAGTATATAACTATGCGTCTACAAGAGCGCAAGGGCAAAGACTTCCGAAGTGGTCGACTACTTGATCGAACGTTCCTTCGCGCGGCAGGTATCATCGAACCCTTCTTTGCATATTTTCGGAATGTTGGATGGTCTTGGTTGCTTGAATCACATCACTACCCATGTTATAAAGAGGTTGCACGTGAGTTCTTTAATGCTTTTCATTTTGAGGGCGATAAAGATTTGGTAACACCTTGTATTGAGTTTAGGTTGTTTGGGGGGACTTATCATATGTCTGTGGCCGAGTGGAATGCTAGACTAGGGATATGTTCTTTTGATGATTATTATCTTGGTCACTTTGAGATGGGATTTCATGGTTTGCCGAACAAGGACCCGAATTATATTGGTTCAAGGGCCGCGTGGAGGCTTCTTGCCCCAAGCGACCCGGATGAGTTTGCCGCATCCGGTTCTCATGTAAGTTTCCTAGAAGATCCCGCCCTTCGCATGTGCCACCAATACATAGCCCACAACTTAACCGGAAAAAGTACTTCTTATGAAAAGGTGACTGCCAATGAATTGTATTTCCTATGGTGCATGACTACTAGGCGCCTCATTAACTTAGGTTGGTGGATTGCTAAAAACATGTTCACAATTGCTAGTCATACCGTGTGTCACATGACTTTATGCCATATTTTTGCCACGTTCATTGAACGCAAGTTTGTCATACATGATGCTGGTTATTTGACTAGGGTGGATCCACCATCTTTGTTTGATTGGAACTTGTTGAGGCATACTCGCCTACTGTACCAAGTTCCTAATCGGGAGATCCAGTTTCCTCCACCGGGACCTCGTGTCTCGAGTGCCTTTACTTTTGCAGGTCAGGCTACAGTGCAGACACTAAGGACTGATCTGGATTCCCTTGGACGCCGAGTAGACCGCCTCCGCCGCACAGTTATGAACAGACTGCCTCGCCTGCCCAGGCGAGGCGACCGGTAACTTTTCTTCCCCAATGTTATTTTCGTTTTTTGTAGTTTTGTTTTTGCTTTTGAGTCTGTTCTTGTGTGTTTTTCATGTTCTTACACTTGATAGGGATCAAGTGTAAGGAGGGGGGTGTTTCTTTTTCTTGTTTATTTTGTCTTTTGTCTTTAGTTTTTGTTTGTTCTCACACTTGGTAGGGACCAAGTGTAAGGAGGGTGTTTTTGTGTTTATTTTGTCATACCTTCTCTCTTTGTTTTGTCTTTTCTCTCTTGCTCGAGGGCGAGCAAGTTTTAAGTGTAAGGAGGGGGGTATTTTGTGTCGAAGCATGCCAAAATTTTTTATTTTTGAAGTGCCATTTTCTATGATCAAGCTTGTCTTATTTGTGCTTTTATTTTCAATATGCTTGCTTGTAGACTTTGTGAAGAGTAGATCTAGGCACGTATATTCATGTAATTTGGGATGACAAAAAATAAACTTTGTTAGATCGAAATTATATAACCACTCACTTAAATAAGATTTGAGCCTTAAAGTAGGACACTTCCTACTATTCTTTTGAGAGTGTATATCCACAAAATCGTAATATGTTTGTGTCACTTGTGATAAATGATAGGAGGCACTAGGGATTTTTAGCCAAACGGCCGCGACAAAATATTTCCTACCCTACATTATCCCTTAGTGAACCAATTTGAGCCTTGACCATTTCTTTCATTTGAGTTATCAAAATTTTAGCCAAGGCCTTTTTAAACTTTCTCTTGACCCATGTTATTGCATGTTTTATGAACTCTCTTGTGCATGATTATAAAATCTGAAGTGTATTACATATGTCTCCTACCTGCCCAGTATAGACATGCTGCAGAAAATAGATTGGATAAAAATTCTAAGTATAAAAACTGCTCTATATAAGCAGAATTCATAGTGTCCTGTCTGTACAGTTAAGACAGTTTGTGCCCAGCTGCTAAAAAAGAAGTATATGCCACGAAAATACTCTAAAAAATATAAAGAAAAAAAAAGAGAGAAAAAAAATCTGAATTTGAAACGTGGCAGAAAAAGAAAGAACATGGGTGCATAGTAATGATGTTGTAGCATTGAAGTAATTTTCTAAAGTGGTGGGAGTTTGACTGTCTTGATTGCACAGGTGAGAGAGTTTTATATGCATAACATTGAATCTGAATTTTAATGGAGCTTAGTACCCCTAGGACCCTTACCAACATTAATTTGTCTAAGTCCTAAGCCCCATTACAACCGAATGAGAAAGACCTCCTTGATATTGCTATTGTGATGATCTCTTATCGTGATTGCGTGGATTTTTTTCCTTTGAGTGGCTTAATCCGGACCTAGATTAGTTGAGTGTTGAGCGAAACATGAGGAGATCCACATTGTTTAGATTTTGACCAAGTTGATATATGTGTGCTTAGTTTCAAAATTTGCATTGTGTACTTGTTGGATGAGATTATGATTGCATGGTTTGACATTGCTTGGCTAGTGAATTGGTGCGGATATTTTTTAATTGATTGGTATGGCTTCTTGTATTCGTTTTGTGAGTCCGTTGTTATTTTTCTTTCTTCGTTCGTGTCGAGTCTTGTTTTTGATCTTATTCGAGTCTTGAGTCTTTTCTTTTGTGTCTTGGGTCTTGGGGAAGACCAAAAATAATTAGATACTTATCTTTTGTTCTTCTTATACTCGAGGGCGAGTATAGTTCAAGTGTAAGGAGATTTGATGAGTCGATTTCGTACCTAATTATTTATGTCCGAAAAGTCTCCTAACTGTGCAGGCGAGACGCTTTTATTGGCAGTTATGCAGAAAATAGGTTGATTTGGCACGACACGTGGAGATGATGTGGTAACGCCTTTTCCAGCTGGAATGGCGAGATTTTGTGCGGTTTTGACCGAAAAAGAAAAGAAGGAAAGAAGAAGGAAAGAAAGGAAAGAGGGAAGAAAGGAAAGAAGATGGATAAGGAAGGATTAGATATTTCCATATCTATCAAGATCCTTTCCTTATCCAACAAGAAACCCTAGATGTGATCTAGGATCATTATATAAGGATGAAGAGGCACGAAATTAAGGAGACTTCTACACGCTCCCGACCTCTCCATAACCTCGACACATAATTCCCTTTCCGATCAATCAACTCTGACGCCATCGCACCGCCGCCGAAGCCACACCACCGCCGCCGTTCCGATTCCACCACACCGCCGAAGAAGAAGAACTTATTTACTATTTGCGTTTCATGCAAGCAGTAGTTGAGTAGATGAAACAAACACTTCGAATTTCAGTTTTTAATATTCGCACGTTAGCTTAGTTCGTTTCTTCAATTTCCATTCGTTTTGAGAGATCGAAGACTATCGGTACTCTTGATCCTATTTCAATTCGTGTTTTAAATTCAGTTTATGTTTAGTTTCAGTTCAGTACGTGTTTAGCTCGCTGTTTTAATTCGTATCTTTACTTTATATAAGTTTTCGTGCATGCTAGGGTTACGGTTACAAATGATGCATGTTCTGTTTCGCAAAGTGTCTTATCTGTGCAGTCAGGACAGATTCATGAGTAGCTAAACTTTTAGTGGTCCGGCAGGATGTAAAACGCACACGTGAACAGTACATGAGGCTTAGGTTTAATTCTGATTTAATTAATATGGCTAGTAGTTTAGGCTTGATCACCCTAAGTTGCGTAGTTTGTAGCTAACTTAGTACTTCCATCGTTTCTCGTGGAACAAGGCTAGGTAAGTAGCAAAATTATTCGAAAGAATAGTTGGATTAAACCGGTAGGGGACTATTAGATGCCCAACATACGAGTAGGCTCCTATACTAGGCTCCTTTAGTTCGATAAAGTTGTTTAGCTATTAAATCTATTGATTGCCCAACAACGTAGGTTGTAGCTAAATTAGGGAAGTAGCCGTTTCGATGCCCAACATGGCGGTTACCGACTAAGTAAGTGGGAGTGAGGATTACGCAGTTTAAGTTACGGTAATCTATAACTAGTTGATTCATGAGATTAATTCATTCTATGTGCCGATGATTGGAAATACGTGTGTGTGAATATTCTGCTGGACCCATCTCTTATCTGCCTAGTTAAGACAATTTATTTCAGTTTTCAGCTTTTGCAATTTATTTCAGTTTTGATAATTTCTTAGTTTAGATAAAAACTTAAAACTTGCGTGGTTGCTAACCAAAACCAAGATAAGTAGGAAAATAATATATCTAGTCTTCTGTTCCCTGTGTTCGATACCCTATGAGCTATACTGATATAATTCTCAAGTTTTGCAGGATTATTTGGTGCAATACAGCGATCACCAAGTATTCAGCAAAGACACTCAGTGTGAAGCATGTGCGGAGGGAAAGCAAACAAGGAATCAAAATCCATCTGTTCCATCTCCTTCCACCGATGGAATCCTTCGGTGCTACATATGGATTTGTTCGGTCCAGTCTCTCCTGTGACGATCAGAGGCAAGAAATATGTATTAGTGGTCATTGATGACTACTCGCGCTACACATGGGTCATATTTATTGCCAACAAGTCTGACGTCAAAACTGAGTTACCAAGGCTTCTGAAAAAGCTCAATGTCGAAAAAAACACCAAGATCATCAAGATACGTTCAGACAGAGGAACTGAGTTCCTGAATTCGATGGTGGAGGAGTTCTGCAAAGTTGAAGGCATAGAGCATGAGACATCTGCCGTGCGCACGCCTCAACAAAATAGGGTTGCTGAAACGAAGAATAGAACACTAAAAAAAGCAGCAAGAACCCTGCTTGCAGACTCAGGACTCCCAACCAAATTCTGGGCAGAAGCTACTGACATTGCATGTTACACTCAGAACAGATCTCTACTGACAAAGCAGCAGAAGAAGACACCATATGAATTATGGAACGGCAGGAAGCCTTCTCTATCTTATTTCCATATTTTTGGGTGTTTGTGCTTTATCCACAATAATGGGAAGGATCAGTTGAAGACTTTTGATAGCAAGTCAGACCAGGGAGTCTTCTTAGGATACTCCCGGGTCAGCAAATCATTAAGAGTTTTTAACTACCGGACCCTTTGCGTGGAGGAAAACCCTTATGTTGTTTTTAATGAGTTTGCTACTGAAAACAGGAGCAGGAACTCTAAACCAGAGTCTGAGGACATCAGTAAGCAGCTACAGGATCTGAGCCTCAAAGATAAAGTTGAAAAGATCCAGTTGTGTTGGGATGATGATTCAGATGAAGAAACTGAAGATAAGTCTACTGAATCTCAGCCAGCAGCAGAAGTAGTTGAACATATTGACTCTACTGAATAGAGTCAATCCAAGGTAACTCAGGTCGATGAAGAAACCCAAGTGGTAACTGAGACCTCTACTGAGAATAATAATTCAGGGGGAACAAATGAAGTTCCTGAGCTAAATGCCTCTGAACTTGGTGACTCAGTGGCCCCAACTCTAGTAACTGAATTGCTTCAACCTCAGAATAGTACAACTGAAATGCCTAACTCTCCTACTATCTGCGTTGAACAAATCTCAGATGAAGAGTTGAAACATCGTAGATCGTGGCTGGACCCTCAGACTTCTGATTTGATTATTGGTGATCCTTCAGCAAGCGTAAAGACAAGATCCAGATTCTGTCAGGAGAAAGCGTATTATATTCCTGCTTCTTGTCTACTGAAGAGCCTCAATCAGTTGAGGATGCACTTAAGGATGCTGATTGGATCATAGCTATGCAGGAGGAGCTGAATCAGTTCACGAGAAACGAAGTATGGGAGCTTGTTGATAGACCCCGGCATCAACATGTGATTGGAACTAAATGGGTCTTCAAGAACAAGCGAGATGAAAACAACGTTATAGTGAGGAACAAACCAAGACTCGTGGCAAAAGGCTACTGTCAAGCTGAAGGAATAGATTTCGATGAAACTTTCACTCTAGTTGCAAGATTGGAAGCAATCAGACTATTCCCAGCCTACGCAACACATCAGAGATTCAGAGTTTATCAAATGGATGTGAAGTCTGCATTCCTGAACGGCGTGCTGAAAGAAGAAGTCTATGTAGAACAGCCTCCCGGCTTTCAGCAGGGACATCAGGTCTACAGACTCAGAAAGACTCTGTACGGGTTAAAACATGCACCCAGGGCTTGGTACGATACCCTGTCTGAGTTTCTTCTTCAGAAAGGTTTTCAGAAAGGCACGATGAGCCGCACATTATTCGGTATTCGGCCGGAAGACGATATCCTACTTGTGCAGATCTACGTAGATGACATAATCTTCGGATCGAAGAACGTCATCATGTGTCAGCAGTTTGAGAAAATGATGAAGGATAAGTTCAAGATGTCAATGATGGGAGAGAGGAATTATTTCCTCGGCTTTCAAGTCAAACAATCTGAGAAGGGAATGTTCATCAATCAAGGTAAATACACTCGAGACCTCATCAAGAAGTTCGGTTGCACATCCGGCAAACCAATCAAGATTCTGATGAACACGAACATGAAAATCGATCTTGATAAAGAGGGAGTATCAGTAGACCATACTGAATTTCGTGCTATTATTGGTTCATTATTATATCTAACAGCTACTCGACCTGACATAACTTATGTTGTAGGTGTCTGCGCTCGATTTCAGGTGAATCCTAAGCAGAGTCACATGGACTCAGCAAAGAAGATTCTCCGCTATCTCAGAGGAACACCTGACATGGGTTTATGGTATCCAGCTGATGATAATATTGAACTAACTGGTTATTCAGATGTTGAATATGCAGGATGTAGGATTGACCGAAAGTCAACTTCTGGAACGTGTCAGTTCTTTGGCAGTAAGCTGATTTCATGGTTTTCAAAGAAACAACATTCAGTAGCGATGTCAACTACTGAAGCTGGATATATGGCTGTCGGAAGTTACTGCGCCCAAATCCTTTGGCTGAGATAGCAGTTACGCGACTATGATGTTATTCAGAATGAAGTGCCGATGTTCTGCGACAGCACTAGTGCAATTGCAATCACTCAGAACCCAGTACTTCATACGAGATGCAAGCACGTGGACATCAGACATCACTTCATTCGTGATCATGTCGAAAAGAAGGATATCAGGATGGAAAAGATCAATACTGACCATCACAGGGCACATATTCTGACCAAGCCTCTAGCTGAAGCCAGATTTAGAGAACTTTCAGTAGAGCTAGGTCTGCTGGACCCTACTGACTCCATTCAGTAAGCGGATTCAGGAGAGGAGCATACAACAAGGGGGAATGTTCACTCTCAGTACTGAGTAATTTCAGTACGTAGAGACTAAGCAACCATCTACACGAGGTATCAGCTGACTACGATGTTCAGCTGACAGGTTTGCGTATCTCTACTCAGTAGCCAATGATATATTTTGTGCATTTATGATTCAGATTCAGATTCGTATTCAATGCCTTAGAAAATATCATTTAATATAACGGTTTACATTAAATACACGACATTCTATGTAAAGCATGATGAACTCTGCGGCGCATTAAATGCATGTCGTATCAAGTTACTTCTTTGCTATTTACAACTGTATTTTTACTTAGGCGGCTAAATTGATCATTACCTATTTTATAACATTAAATCCTAGCCGTCCATCTCATAAAGCAATTTCAAACTGAACCGTTGATTATTAACTGTTCATCTTCTTTAACATATATAAACACGTTCAAAGTTAGAAACCGCCATTTTCACTCTGCAATTTCACAACCCTAGATTTTTACGAGAATATCTTCCGACTCCTTGCAAACTTATTTTCAAATCTCTCAGAGAACCTTTGGTAAATCTTTCATGATCATTCAACATCGTATATGATATTTTTAATATTTTTCGTTCGATATTGATTTCTTGTCTTTGCAGATTATAAGATATGGCGAGAAGAGACGTTATCGGTCCGAAGAACATGAAAGAAATCCTCGAGAAGGACTGTGTATGGTTCGAGCCAATGATGGAGTTCGACTCCTGTGACCTAGATTTCATGGAGGAAATCTTTGACTCGCTAAGGGCGACTGGATTGGAGAGATTTCTGTCAAGGAAGCCGTCGTACTTCCTCCCTCGACAGATAGCTGAGTTGTATCTGAACTCGAGTCAGTAGCAGGGGACATCCGATGCAGATTTATTACTCATATTCTTGGAGACTCCGCCCGCGTCATACTAGAAATCAAGATGATGTCTATCAAGGAAGCGCTTCAGCGAAGCTTCCAACTTCCGAGCGAAGGCTTCCATACAGTAGGCTACAAGGATGATCTTATGGACGAGTATTTGGAAGTTTTCTGCGGGAAGCCTACAACATTCAGAGCTGCCTTCCCAAAGAACGTTATGCTTCCCCAATATAGAGCTCTCGCATATATAGTGACTCAGATACTGACGAGTCAGGCCGACTCGTTTGACCAAGTGTCAAGACCGAAGATTCAGCTGATGATGGCCATTCACGATCATGCAAAGATTAACTGGGTTGAATTCTTCCTAAAGGAGTTTATGACTCAGGCTGCGAAGTTCGATCATTCCGACAACTGCCTGTCAGTGAAAGGAAAATTATTATACAGCACGAAGCTCTCTGTTATGATAGAGGACCTCTGCGGAGCTGACAACGTTGTATATGCTGACAAGCTATATTTCAATCCAAAAAAGGTCAGATTCCAGAGCAGGGCAGCGGCCCTTCAGCAAATTGGGTCAGGGTCTGCTGATCCCAAGACCGGAGCTCAGAAGACCTCCACTCCTACAAAGATGAGGTCACCTCCCAAGTCTACTCCCAAGACACCGACCAAGAGACTAAAGAAAGTCAGTGAGGTCGTAGCAGAGGTTGTTGCTGAACCACCTCTGCAGCTAAGGGATGAGGCTGAGTCCTCAGAGAAAACTCTGTCTGTGGAGAAGGTCGTCTCCACTGAACGAGGAGATATAGTGGACCAATGGGTCGAGACTGAATAGATTCCCACAACTGAGAGCCCCTTGGATATTCCTCGACTTAGCAGCATTCCGTTTGCTGAGAAGCAACAGTCTCCGATTGAAGTCGAAGATTCGAGAACGCCTCGAGTCAGAATCGATCGGGATGGAGGCATCTGCTCTGCAATCAAGAGCCTCCCGAGAGATTGCTGAACATATTCCGGAGAAAGCCAGCCACGCGGATCTTATCATCCTGGCAAGTCAGGTTAGACTGCATACAGTTGATCGGAGTTCCGGGGAGTGGTCTACCCCGAACAAGGCCGATCAAACACCACTCCTGTGAACAGCTCCACGAGGAGGAGCTGATGATAAGGAACAAGATTGGCTACTCAGAGCCGTCTGACATCTGTTCCTTAGATGACTTGTGGGCTGCCATGCTCGCCATGCAGAATGATCGCCAACCAATCTCAGCAACGGCGCCCTCAGATGGGTCTGACCCCGATGGTCAGGACCCACCCCGTGATTCAGGCCCTGAGAAGCCTGATGAGGGAACTCAACTGGACAAGGATGCACCAACTTCTACAGCTGAACCTCCTCTCAACATCCTTGGACCAGGTTAGTCGGAGGCTGGTACCTCGAAGTCAGCAGAACCAGCTTAGCTTCTGCTTGAGTCTGCGTTCGAGGTAGCGCCCAGCCCTAAAAGCCGAAGATCGAAGCTCATAATAGACTCCTCGCCCGTGCCGTCCACAAGACGCGGAGGCAGACCACTCAGGCTCAGAGTGCGGAGATCTAGGAACTCAGAACGACTATTCAGAACACACCTGCCCCCGACTTCTCAACCATACTGACTGAAGCACTCGCCACTCAACGAGCCAACTTCGAAGAGCAACTAAAGGCGATGGAGGCGGCCGGACTAAACTCTTTGGAAGAATACAAGGCCGCCCAGTCAGCTCACAACTGCATCCATCTCCTCTATCTCTCGGGCCTCCAAGCTCGGAATCTAAACAATTCGGAAGGCTATGGAAGATAAGGTGGATCAGAAGTTGCAAGATATTCAGATGGCAGTAGACGCCTCTCACAAGAAGTACAACGAACAGCTAACTGATGAGAGAAACGAACTGCATGAGAGACTTGTAAAGCTGCAGTATGCATTGGATGACCTTTCAACAGCTTACAAGAGTCTGGATAAAAAGGTATAGGTTCCCACCCCTGGCTTATTTGCTGATGCCAAAAAGGGGGAAGGAAAACTGAAGATAACTGAAGGGAAGGAGAAGGTACTGAGAGTACCAAGAGGAGTAAGGACAGTGGCTGGAGCAACCCAGATTCAGCAATCTGCTCCCACTGGTCCCTCTACTCAGTCAGCACAAGGCGAGGCCCGGGGTGTCTCGGCGGCGAAGATGTAGTACCTGCGGGGGCGGCCCCAAGTGGCTCGGGACCCAAAGATTCGCTACTCAAGCAACTCGGACACCAAGCGATATCATCAAGGAAATTGCTTGAGTATGCGAGAGGAGGACTCGGGAAGAGGAAGAGGTTCCTCTGCCTCCTCCAGTGCAAGGAAAGGGTAAGAAAATACTGAAGCTTCCCACTCCTCCCACGAAGAAAGGCACAAAAAGATACATCACTCCTGAGGAAGAAGCTCAAATAGCTGCAGATGAGAAGCTTGCTAGAGAGATTGCCGAGGCCGAGGCCGCCAACAAGCCAAAGAAAAAGCCAACCAAATGCAAGACTAAAGCTCCGGCGGGAGGAAGGAAGCTCTGGGACAAGGGTGCCTCCAAGGAAGCGAAGCTAAGTGATGAGGCGGACAAAGAGAAAGAAAAGGAACGGCGGCGGCGACGCAGACATTTGGTCGGTAAAGGGAACCTCAAAAGAAAAATCTTCTACACCTGCGACTCGGAAGAAGAAGAGCATGTACCCTCCTATGTCCCCTCAAAGAAACAAGAGCTAGAAATGCAAGAGATATGGGATCGAGATAGAGAGGTATCTAGATAGAGGAGCTGAAGCCGAGACGGATAGAAGCGAAGAGAAAGGCTCAAATTGGCGGATCTAGAAGCTCCGAGGTCGAAGGGCGAGAAGGAAGCAAGCGAAAGGATTCTTGAGAAAGCGAGATATTCCTTACAAATATAGAAGACTCGGGAAGCCTACCGACCTCAAGATTCGCGAGATGGCCTAGAGTGGATGAATGAGTGCTATGGGAACGGACACGAGAGGTGGGAGTCATCGAAGGCGAACTACATCAAGTGATACTACTTACGGAGATACCGGCTTGAAATGCACAAGTCTATTGCATTTGTTGAATGGCTTCGAAGACCGACCCGAGAGATATTTGCTAGAGTTCGAAGGCCATAGCGAGACAAGATTGATGTCGGTGTCCCGGCTCCAAGGATTATGCCTCCCCAGCTGAAGCTTGATGGTTCTATTCATTATGGGGTGATTGAGAAGGAGATTAAGGATGCTTCCCAAGCAAGACACTTAGATGAAGACGAGCCTGCGATTTGTCGAGAGATAATGAAGGCGAGGAAGATCACTTACGGCATGTATGGTCCGCCACTTCTCGAAGCAAAATCAAAGGACTTCAAAGATAAGATTCAACAGTTCGGGAAGATGATAGATAGCTTACGTATTTCTTGTATTTTCTCGTTCTATTTTCTTAGAATAGCGATATGATGTATATGTTACATTATACGGCCCTGACAATTCCTTATTGTCTATATGGCCTTGTTTATTTTATGCTTAACACACATAATCACTCAAGTGATTACTGACTCACACACTCACTAAATATTATTTATCTGTCATTTTTTATCTTGGTAGATTCTAGTCTGTTAGATTGCTTGTAGATGGGGAAAATGTTGTTAGAAAGGGAGAAATTGTTGTTAGTTTTCTGTATAGGTTCTGATATTTCTTCCCTGATTCCCTCAGTAGTCTAGAACTTGAAGAACAACTCCACTGATTCTACTTGTAGTACTTGTAAGAAGCTCTGTTTCTGATAGTCATAGTGTTAGGTTTTGGCATCATCAAATAGGGGGAAAATGTTGGGAGATAATTCAGTGGCTCCACAACTTGTTGGGAGATAACTTCAGCCGACTAGTGCTCACGAATATGTCTTGAAGATTTGAAGATCCCAAAACCCTACTTTGAACTTATGAACCATTCCGTTGTAATCTGTATTGTTCTGTCTCTGAGGTTTCAGACTCAGTAGACACTCTTCATTTGGTTCAGGCGCTCAGAAGATTATCAGCCTCAGTACTAGAAGAAGAAGACTCAGTGATACTGGACTTAGCAGGAGCAAGATATGCGAAAGGAGTCGGTGGGCCCGAACTCGGCGAGAGTAGTTCACCGAACTCGAGTTGATCTTCGATAGGGCGACTCGAGCGGGAGCATGCTATCGAATATAGATCAGACTCAGCAACGACTGGATAGTCTTCTAACTGTCAGGATTTACTAAGTCTAATCAGCAGAGTCATACAAGGAAGAGAGAAGTCAGCTTCAGATCTACCTTGAAGTGCGTCTGTCTCACCTACCTTCTTCGGCCTCGACCAATGACGAGCGGCCGGTATCAACTTTCGGATCAAAGTCGCAAGTCATCAACTTTCCGAGAAATAGAGGGAAAGGACTTTGCCACCATCTTTGAAAGTGTTGTTAGCTACCCAAAGAGAGAGACACAAGGATCGTCGTCTCCAACGGATCTATCCTTATCTATGCTCTATAAATAGAGGGATACATTTCAAATTAAAGCTCAAAAGTCACGACCAAGAACACACGAGCATTCACGAGCAACTCGGAACGACCTAAGTCTTCCGCAAGAAGTTCAAAGAGTAATCTCCGGCGAAAGACGACATACCGCTAATAGAGAACCAAGGCTGAACCCGAGTATAAAGCCTCTAGTATCCAAGCCACCGAATACGAACCCAAGTCCATACTTAACTATTCGTCACTCTAGAAGCCACTTTCTCGTTCCCTATCCGTATAACCTAAGCTCAACGGATCTTATCCATAGCTTAGACGAAGGAGTTCATATCTGAACTGATCCTTATTGTAAAGGACTCCTTCATAGTTGGAGAGTTTGTCAAACGCTTTAGTTTGATCCTTTGTAAACTTAGACTTGCTCAGTTTAAATCTCAAGACCAGTGTTTGTCCAGTGTACAAACCGACTGAGACTATCTTAGTATAATACATAGCTTCCTGAACTTTCGGGACAGCGGACGTAGGATTGTTGGATCCGAACCACTTTAAAAGCGCATGTGTTCTCGTCTTCTCCTTCTTGTTGCATTGATTACTGTTCATACTGAAAGTATTTCTAAAATCATTCAACTGAGTTTCAGCAAAGCTTAATCGATCACACTAACATACTGAAACTGTTTTATTAAAAGCGTTTTCTAAACTAAACTGAATTTAGGCCTACACATTTCCGCACTACCGAACTTCAACTGAACGGTACTGAATTCTAACTCGAGTCACCTAGCAGGCCTCAGTGAAGTCAGCCACTCTGCCACACGATCCAGAACAGCTTATTTGGTCTCTGGACTTATTCAGTACGACACTCTCCTGAAAATGACTGTTTGTGTTTAAAGTTGAGAAATTGTTTTCAGGTGTATTCCCCCCCCCCCCTTCACCTCACACCTGAACGTTTAATCTCGGGACCAACAAGTGACGAGTTACAAAATTCTTTTTGTAAAATATAATGATTAAGCATAAGAAAATATAAGAATTATGCATAGTTCAAAATTTCCATGTAATTGTGGGTTCTTACCGATCCACACTCATACTTAATAACTATTATAAATGATAATAGGTTATGAAACACGAAAAATTGTTGACAAATATAGGATAATTCCTATGTCAATTATCAGAGGATCGATATCTAAACTCTGAGTAGTAATTAAGAATTATATAAGGATTAGATATGAATTCCTTTGAAAAGTATAAAAGCATATTAGTGCTACAAATATAATTTAGCACTCCCTCAAAACAAAATAATCACTTTTATTTCTGTCATGCATTTAATCACAGATGGTGTAAATTAAAGAGGAGAAACCTTCTTATAAGGGAATGAATTATATAGGAAGACTGCTTCAAATAAGAAATAAGAAGTATGTACCATTCGTCTTATTATTGGAATTTTTAGATTTAATATGCTCTGAAATATTCTTTATATGTTTTATACATAAGGACAAAAATGTAAAAGTTACAAGATTTATGCATGAAAAAACAATAAGAAATATGCAAAAACATATAAAGAATATGCATACTTCATATCTACTTAGTTAACTCTATCTTCCTACCAGATCCATACTCTTCTTATAAATATTTAATTAGTGATGATAAGTCACTTATGAACTATTCTAGGCCGGATAAACGTAATAGCCGTAAACAGGACCAACAAAAGTTGTAAATAGAAGTAGAACATACCAGCTAAAATATTATTATAAATGTATATTGAACTTTGATCAATAAATAAGAAAAATGAAGATTGGCGAAAAAAATAGAAAATGACCTAACCTTACCACATAAATCATTGTCATCAAGGCTTATTTGTTGAATGGATGTCATGTTCCCAATTTCTTTTGCCAATCCATTAAATCTGTTATGATCCATCCATAAATCCTCTAGGTTGGTAAGAAAACCACTCTCTTTCGGAATATCACCTCAAAAATTGAAACCTCGTGAAGGCTTAATGCAACTATGAAGAATCCATTAACTTTTACTATTATGAATCGGAATTCTCACGAGTGACCCTCATTCCTAAATAGGTAGGAATAGACATTCATTTCTCCCCCATGAAATTATGTTGTATTTAATGCTTGTTAAGTTTTGTTTTATCATGCATGCATTCATTCAATCGAAATTCGATTTAATAAGTGAGAAAACAAAATTTCTCCACTAGATACCCGTCAAAAAATTGTTAGATATGTATAATTCTTGTAGGAGTGTCAAGTTCCCGATTCCTCGGGGTAATGGTCCTGTAAGTTCGTTTGAAAACATCACCAATGTCTCTAACTTGTTCGTATAACAAATTTCTTCCGGAATATTACCTGCATAACTATAAAAGCTCAAGTAAATTATCATGAACACAAGTATAAATAATCAAAATTGTATTCGCTCTTTGATTTACTGTACACTATTCTTCAAATATAAGAAATGAACACCTACAAATTTGCTAAAACTAGATATTAAACTACGAATAATAATTCTGGTAATGAAGAAAATGAATAATTACACTAATTTAAAAAAAACAAAAAGAAATAGATGATGAGCATGACGGAAGGGGATGGGTGGGTGTCCCCTCCAGACCGTGTGGGAATCAAATATTTTTGTATAATTTTTGGACTAAAAAATTAATTTTAGATCTCGACCTCCTTACCAACCCTCGACTGCGCAATCTTCATTGAGCACAAAACATACGAAATTGTACACTTCTGCAAAATGGAAAACGTAAGGGTAAAATAGTAAAACTGGATATAATTTGTATGAATGATAACTTTTGGGTAAAAATAATTTTGAGATAGTGTGGATGAGTATTATAACAATCACGCCTTATTTAAGCTTAAAAGCTAATATTATCTACTAATTAAAATATGTCAAAACAACTTATGAAGGACTATGACCATGTTTGGAAAAAAATAGCTTAAATAAGTGTTTATAATATAAACACTTATATTATAAGTATTTAAATTGAATAAGCTATCGTTTAAATACATTTATACATAAGCATTTACTTAGAAAAATAAAATAAAATATAGTTTTATAAATTGTGGTAAGGGGATTTGAGGATTTTTTTTTTCTTTGTTGCAAATACGCGTAAGAATGCTTATCTTTTTTTTTAGTATAAATCTAACTGATTATTAGCTCTCTTAAATGGGGTCTTACTAGTGAGGCCTAAAGCAAGCAATTTTACGGTCTTTTAATAAATTCTACCTTCTTCCGATTTACTACTAATCTCGCAACGTCAGCGGTGCAAACCCGCCCTTTCTCTCTTGTTTTTGGAATTCAACCAACCAACCAAACAAGGGTAAACGAGAAACAAATGCCAGATCCAATTCCCCCAACCCGCCCTCAAAATCCTAAAATTTAACCGCATTGGTTTGGAAGGGCAGAGGTTCCCTCATTCTCTACCCGCCAAAAAAATGGGGGATTTCAATTTAGCTCTACTGATCGTGGCCATTGTCGTCTGCGTTCTCGTATTCATTTTCAATCTCTACCTCCTCGTCAATTACCAGCACCCAGATGACGCAAATCAGGCTTATCTCCCCAAGTTCGTCGTCGTTTTGAGGCTCTCCATCGCTGCCATCTCCATTCTCATTTTCCCGGCCGACGTTGCTAACCGGCAGGCCTGCCGCCAGTGGCGGATGCACACACAGCCAAGGAGAGGCAATTGCCTCCCCTCAAAATTTGAATTGATTTTTTTTTTTTTTTGTACTTTAAATATCACAAAATTATTTATTTTGTTGTAAAACTTCTCCAAATCTAGTATTTATGAGAGTAACAAATTAAAATCTTTTATTCTCTGGAGACATTAATTCATTAGTCTTCGTGAGCAATTTTATAAGACTTATGTATATTATTTTGCCTCTTATTTACTATGTTTGTGTTTTCGTTTTTCATGTACTTATTGATATAAAATTAAGAATATCTGAAGTATAAATAAACTATCATTTAAATACTTATTAATTCCTTAGTTAGATATTGTTATTCTTCATAATTTCCTCTAACTAAATTTAGAGTGATGTCAAAATAAGATTGTGTACTACGTTTTTCGAATAAATCTAAAAAATATATGAGTTATTCATGAATGAAGAATATAATCCCTAAATAAGTCATAAAGAATAACTATAATTAGATTTCAGTAGAAAAATGTGCTTAAAATTTCGTCCCAATAAATTTCGTCCCCCGAACCCCCGTACAAAGATAACTCAAGCCCCAATAAATTTCGTCCCCCCTAACCGAAAATCCTGGATCCGCCCCTGCCTGCCGCCATGCCATTTACAACGGTGCATGCAATCTCACGCTGCCGATGAAAGGATTGTGGTTTGCTGTTTACATTGTCGATGCGCTTCTTGTTTTCTTCGTCATTCCGTTTGCCATGTTCTATTACGAAGGCGACCAGGACAGGTAACTATATAGTTCAGAATCAATTTTTTCGATTTTTCCTCTTTTTCTGTCTCTTTTCGTTTGTAAATGGCTCTTATCAATACGGAATTCTCAGGACGGTGTTGAAGAGGATGAAAAGCTCGTTCTGTGGGTGATATCGGCATTGTTATTTGTGTCCTCCTTACGGGAATTTTATACGGTAATTTTTGGCTCTTATCGTTTGTAAATGGCTCCTATCGTTTGTAAATGGCTCTTATATAAAGAAATTAGAATCGATTCCCTCGGGAAAAAAAAAAGAGAATATGTGCTATTGATTTTCATTCAAAATACCGAGAAGAAAGAACCATAGAAACCTTATTGCAAAAAAAAAAAAAAAAAAAAAAAAAAAAAAAAAAAACTTCGTATGTGTTGATAAACTAACACATCAAATCAAGGGAAGCAAGATTCAATATGGATATACACACAATAACGTACCAATCAAGTGGTTCCTCCCTAAGTTCAAATTCCTAAGCAGTGTCATGTTGAACATGGATGGAGGAATAGTGCCAGAGAAGAAGTTAAAGCCCGTAGACGGAGAAACAAGGGAAGAAAGATTTCCAATTTCCGATGGAATAGTGCCGAGAGAAGGAGTTAGTGTCCATAGACAAAGAAACAAGGGAAGAAAGATTTCAATTTCCGATGGAATTGTGCCGGAGAAGGAATTAAAGGCCATAGACGGAGAAACAAGCGAAGAAAGATTTTCAATTTCCGATGGAATAGAACCAAAGGAGGAGTTAAAGCCCATAGACGAGAGAAACAAGGGAAGAAAGATTTCCAATTTCCGATGGAATGGTGCCCGTAAGATCATTACCAAAAATATCCAGGCTCGATTACTCGGTTGTGGCGAGAATCACATGTAACTCCTATCCAATCACGCAGGCAGGTATGATTGGTCCAACTTTTGGTTAATATACCATGGGGATCTGATGTAATATGAGCCTTTAAAGTAAGAAGTGAAGAACGATCGGAATTGATATCACCATTTGCAGCAATGGCTAAGCCGCAGGATTCATTAAAAAACAAAGGAGTAAAAGAAGCGACACAAGGAACAATTGGGAGTGTATATCCATGAAAATTGATTACGTAGAGAAATACAATGTTATTCTATAGAAGTTGTCGGAATTTAAGTATGTAAGAGGAGACTTAGTCAAGTGTGGAAATTCGAATTTTTCCACTTAACCTTTCGATAGATATCATTTTTAAAAATTTCTTTAGTCACTTTCCCTTTTCGACTTTTTTAGTCATTCTTTTCCCACTAACACTTCAAAGTTCACGCATAAACTAAGACTCCAAATTTCGTCTACTTCTTTTAGGGTATTTGTGTCCAACCCAAGATGATAGGCAAGGTTTGGATCCGTCATTGTGTGTGTTTGTGTGTGTTTTTACAAGTCTTAATTGATTTATAATTTAAATCATTCGAAATGGTGTCTATACTTTTGTTTTATGAATCGATAATTAATATACTTTTCAGGTCCTAAATGGATATAACTTCCTTATTCTAATATCATATTTACTCTTAAAAGCAATTGTTTAAAGAACTTTAGAGATTAATTAATACATAATGTCTAGTTTATGTGTGTCACACGTTGTAGTCAACTATCAAAGTCGTTATTCTTTATAATATCAAAATATTTACTCTTAAAAGCAATTTTTTAAAGAACTTTAGGGATCAATTAATTCATAATGTCTAGTTGACATGTGTCACACATTGTAGTCAACTATCAAAGTCGTTATTCTTTCTTCTACTTGTTTTCTTTAATTTAGTTTTATTTTATAATTTAGTCCATTATAAAATTGTTAATTATGATATGACATGTTTTCTTGGATATTAGAAGTATGAGGGAAGCAAATTGGTTTAATAGAATATGATGATGGGTTCAAGACTTGTGGACTCAATTCACATTGCAATTCATTATGTATATAAATAACCCAAATAATGCAACTCCACTATTGTTTGGAAATTAGTTAAGAGAAGGAATATGGTGATGTCATTTGAATGAAGCATTTCACTTAAGTTTGATAACTCCAATCGAACAAAATAAATAAGAGATGGACTAGTGTGCATCATGTTGCACATGCAACATGATCCAATTTACTTCGGTGTGAATGACACTTTGAGATAAATCCGTCCACGAAAATAAAGGGGAAAAAAATTAATTTAAAAAAAAATTGTTTGTCGCGATTGACACTTTTGTTTGTTAAGATTGACACTTCCGTATGCAAGAAGCGACACACCCGTCCTTAAAATAAAGAGGGAAAAATGTTTAAAAAATAATTCAAAAAAAAAAATTTTAGAGAAAAAAGTAATAATGAGTCAACGAGTCTAACACGGGTCAACAGGTCAAAGGGGGTCAAAATTGAGCAATAGGATCATGTTGCATGTGTAACATGGTGCACACAAATTTTTACCACTAGATCATTCATTGAAAGTTTTAATACTTCTAAAAAAATTAAGGTCGTAAGTTGCGTAGTAATCGCCAAGCAAGGATGGTTTAGACCAGTGAGACTATTAATTGACAAATTCAAGTACTTTAATTCATTAAGGCTTCCAATAAAATTCGAGATACTCCCGAAAATCTTATTGTTGGAGATGTCAATAGGTATGAAGGTTGTCAAGATTCTTACGAGTGACAACTGCGAGCCTTTCAAAACAAATTCCATTGACTCCTAGTTTGTGAACCAATTTATTTCTAATGTCATATTTTCCTTGGCATTAATCATAGCTGGAAAGTTCGTCAAATATCTATCGGCAATGTGCCATTAAATTCATTTCGAGATATATATATCCAACACTCGTAACCTGCGGAACAGAACATCAGTCTTTGCAGGAGGTAATATAACGTCGTTTAACTTGTTAGACTTCAGAACTAGGATTCGAAGCTCGGCAAGAGTCTCCATCCAAAAAGGGAAATACGTCTTGTATATTGTTGTTTCCCAAGTCAATAACCTCGAGCTTTCTGCAATTTACGAAGTTGAGTGACTCGAGAGCGCAACCATTTGCAAATTCCGGAATTAGGCAGTGAAGGCGATCGGCTTTCTTTCAAATGCAGAACCTCTAAAAATTTACTCTACTTCCCTAAACAATTTGGTATTGATGCCTCCAAACTATTGTTAGAAAGATGGAGGAATATGACGGATGTCAGGTTAGTTGCAAATGGATAGTGGAATCTCTCTAATGAATTTTTTGGACTCTACATTTGAGAGTGTTTAGATGGCGTAACTGTCCAATGTTAGAATGTATTGAACCGGACAGATGGTTTCGAGACAGAGTATGCTAAGACAACTCAGGATATGGCTCATAAATATTGCTTAACGGAATCGAACCTTCCAAAAAGTTATTGGAAAGATCAGTTTGATAGTTTGATAATAACGACTGAGTATTGGTAAGTTAATGTCAAATAAATTATGAAAATTGGCGGTGAAGAGTCCTTCAGGAAAGGTACTGAAAGATACATTAAACACTTTTATATTGCTTAACGTTTTATTTTATTTTACTAGTTTAATTACATCAAGTTTTCTTTTATTATGTTATTTAATATTATATGCGACTACTCCGTGGGTAGGGCTGTTATCGAATCGAGCTTTTATCGAATAGCTCGGGCTCGAGCTCGATAAGGCTCGGCTCGGGTCGATAATATCGAGCTCGAGTTCGAGCTCGAACCTCATATTGATATTCGATAATTAATCGAGCCAAATTCGAATATTGCAATATTCGGTTCGAAAGCTTCGTGCGCCCGGCTCGATTAAATTACTTTAGATTTTGGGTACCGAATTCGAGCTTTGGGTACCGAATTCGAGCTTTCGGTACCGAATTCGAGCTTTCGATCTTGAATTAAAAAATTAAAAAAAATATTATCTTCTTAATTTTATCGAGCTTCCGAATCGAGCTCGATACCGAAATCGAGCTTTCGAATCGAGCTCGAATACCATGATTTTTTAGCGAGTCGAGCTCGAACCCGAATATAAAGCTCGTATCGAGCTCGAGCCCGAGCTCGAGCCTGAGCAAAAATGGGTTAATCGAGCCGAGCCTGTACAAAGCTCGGCTCAACCCGGTTCGATAACAGCCCTATCCGTGGGGTTGTATACGATTATTCAAATGATATATTATACCAATAAAATATGGAATATTAGATATTTAAAAGAAATACTTGGTTATACATATCATAAACTTTTCAAACGGTTCGATTTCGAACGACGGCCCGATTTTGGTCCGATTTTCATAGAGGATCTAATTTCGATCCTAGAGCCCGATTCGACACTTCCTTTCATGTTTGTTATAAACACATGAAATATGTAGCACAATGTATAATAAGGAAAAACAATAACACTCCCCCACCATAACCTTGGTTTTGAATGGAAAACTATGGATATTGAATAATAAAGTCACGCATGCCCGTTCTAACATAAAATTTATCTTAATGACTTGTGCAAGGAATGTAATATAAGCATCAATAATTCGTATAATTCATAGAATACACATAAATAATAATAATAATAATAATAATAATAATAATAATAATAATAATAATAATATTAAGGGGTTTTGGCGAAAAAATGCACAAAGTTATCCGAATTTGCAATTAAAACACGCTTTTTAAAATTTGGTCAATTAAATCACGAGGTTTAAATTTCTTGCAATCTAAGACACGCGCCGACCTCCAATCATTTTTCGGCCACCAGAATGCTGGCTTGGTTGTCCACGTGGCCATCCCAAAACGACGTCGTTATGAATATGAAATGTATTTGCAAATTAAATCATCAACTTTCAAGTTTTTCAATTTTATCACTATGTTTTAAATTCTTGCAAATTAAATGACCACCTTTCAATTTTTTGCAATATAAGACATTTAAAAAATAATAAATAAAAATAACACAATTTGAACCCTCCTAAATTTCAATGGACAAATAAAATTAACATTACTCAATTTCATGTTTCTAAAAGAGAAAGTAGAATCTGGTATAATTTAGAAACATCAAAAAATAAATTTCAAAATATTATAGCATCGAGTATTACATTCAAAAGCCATCAATAATTTGAAGCGTCTAAAAAACAGAGTTATTCAAATCTATCATTAGAAATCCAGCTGCGTCTCTCTTGAGTTTTCCATGTTATTTCTTTGTTCTCCGTAGCGGCTCCCCTTCCCCCTCAACCTCAACACACGATCGGCTTCTTGGTGGTACCGGACTCACATGTAGAGCTCATTTGACGAATGCTCTTATCATTAAACATCTGTTAATCAAGCAAATTTAATATTGTCATCTCACAAATTTTTCAAGGTGAATTTGATACTAATAGATTCATACCCGTGTATAAATAGTATTGGATTCACCAACCAAAACACTGAATCCTTGTTTTGGTTTGCAATTTGTGTTACATAAAAATTCAAGTTTCGTTCAAAGACAAAAAAATATAGCCGAAAGAAATAATGAACTATAGATGAGAAATGAAATTCAATATCGTAAACTTGTGCTCTCTCCTTCAATATTTTATGAGTTTGAGATTGTTGCGATGTTTGTCTTTTCTTCCTTTGTTGTTGGGAGCTTTGCTGCACTCCTGAGCTTTCTTCTTCTTCGGTGGAAGATGGTCTCTTTAATGATTTTTTAATATAATACTCGGTGGAATTATATTGTAATATAATAGTTATTGATCATTTTTTAATACAATATTCGATGGAATGATATTTTGAAACTGCATTAATGATGTTTTGAATTCTAATGTTAATGATGTTTTTGGAACTAGGGTTTTTATTTTTCAGTCGGTCAAATACCGATTTGATGTTCAAAAACATGATATTTAGTAATATTAATCTTGTTTGTCTCGAAATTTAGTGTCGGTTCAACACTTTGTACTTTCTAATATGTCTTACATTGCAAAAACATGAAAGTTCTTGATTTAATTTGCAAAAATATAAAAGTTAGCGATTTAATTCGCAAAAACATTTACAGGTTCAAAACGATGTCATTTTGAGATGTCCATGTCGGCATTCCGATGGCCGAAAAAATTTTGGGATCGGAATGTACCTTAAATTACAAGAAAATTAAAGTTCATCATTTAATTGACCAAGTTAAAAGAATCGTGTTAAAATTGAAATTTCGAACAAATATATCCTTTTTTTTTTGCCAAAACCTCCAATAATAATAATCAAATAATGCGTATTACATACCAAAACTATTGTAACATGTCTTCTAAAATAATATGTTGGGATGAGATTCGGTATGATAAGATTTGAAGATCCCAAAACCCTTGTGCGAATGATGAACCGAGATAATGTAATAGCTTAGTTGAGTTCGGCATGTTAGGAACTTCAGAATAGTGAAGTTTCTATCATGAAAGACGATGATTTTATACGTGGTGGACCATTAAACGGATCTTTATATACTATTACTTGTAAATCGCATAGTTCTATTAATATTGCTTCCTCATCATCAAATCATAAGAAGAGGAAAGAGTCTTCTAAGGTAAACCAAACTTATCGCAGCACATAAGACTAGGTCACATCAATCTTAATAGGACTCAAAGGTTGGTGGTATATGGATCATTGGAGTCTCTCCAAGTTGAACCATTTCCAACTTGCGAAACATGTTTGGAAGGAAAGATGATGAATAGGCCTTTCAAGGCAAAAGGTTATAAAGCCACAAAGTATTAAGTTTGATACATTCGACTTGTGTGGGTCTATGTCTACACAAGCTCGTGGAGGGTATGGGTACTTCGTCACATTTGCCTGACGATTACTCGAGGTATGGATATGTTTACCTTCTTC
>CM054824.1:3311850-3362360 GCA_028984105.1 Lavandula angustifolia | reverse complement strand
TCTCTCCGCATGCTCCACATGCATGATCGGCATTTGATCGGCTTGGGGCAGGAGCGTTCGCTTGAGTATCAAGTCGAGCTTGTCTTGCAATAGAGCTAAACTTTGCCTCCACTTTATTATCGATCTCATCCATGTAGTCGGAATGAGACCAATTTTACAGCTCTCCTTGTTGGTCTCGCCCCTTTATATTGCGAGGTAGACTCCGCAAGCCCTTCGATTATATTTCTTGCATATTCGTAGAGGCTTGTATGGAAATTTCCTCTTAGACCGATATCTACCATGGCTTTTGCTTCGTCTATCATCCCTTGATAGAAAATCTGTAGGAGCTCTACATCCGAGTAGCCATGGTTCTGGACAATTATCGACAAGTCGTCCAAATCTCTCCCAAGATGAGCCGAAGGTCTCGTCGATTTCTTGAGCGATCCCGCAAATTTGCTTCTTTAATGCATTTGTCTTCGATCGAGGGAAGTATTTCTTCAAGACAACCATACGCATCTGGGCCCACGCGTTATCGTGTTCGGCTTTAAACTCGAGAACCACGCTTGTGCTTCGTCTTGGAGAGTGAATGGAAAGGCCTTGAGCTTGAATACATCCAGATTGCCTTGCGTGTGCAGATTGGAGACTTGGTTGAACGAGGCCAAAAAGGAATTTGGGTTCTCGTTCGTCCTTCCATAAAACTTCGGCAATGGCAAAGGACCATGTTCAGCTTCGACATCTATTTGTTCGGTAGTTGTGATTTGGATTGGACCGGGAAGGTCCGCCCCCATGTCAAGCGATCCGGTATTCATTCTCAAGGGTTGTGGATTGTGCACTTCGTCCTCCATCTCTTCCTCCACTGATTCTGAGCTAGTTACTGGAGTATTATGCCTTGTTTTGTCGAACAAGACAGTTTCTGGTTCTGAGTCGCTGATCTGATCACCGACGTCCCGTTCGTCTCTCGACCGGGCGTTAAGACGTTTTTGCCTCGGACAGAATACATCCGTTGCTTTTGCGGCTTTGTCCTCTTCCTATTCCTCTTTCTTTGCTTTCTCGACCTCGGATCAAATATGGGGTTAGGGTTGGAAGACTCGCTCATGCAACGTTTAAAAGATAAAAAAGATTAGTAGAAAATAATAAAAACTAGATAACACCATTCCCCGCAACGGCGCCAATTTGGTGATCGGCGTATTGCACCAAATAATCTCGCAAAACTTGAGAATTATATCGCATAGCTCACGGGTATCGAACACGGGAACGGAAGACTAGATATATTATTTTCCTACTTATCTTGGTTTTGGTTAGCAACCACGCAAGTTTTAAGTTTTTATCTAAACTAAGAAATTATCAAAACTGAAATAAATTGCAAAAGCTGAAAACTGAAATAAATTGTCTTAACTAGGCAGATAAGAGATGGGTCCAGCAGAATATTCACACACACGTATTTCCAATCATCGGCACATATAATGAATTAATCTTATGAATCAACTAGTTATAGATTACCGTAACTTAAACTACGTAATCCTCACTCCCACTTACTTAGTCGGTAACCGCCATATTGGGCATCGAAACGACTACTTCCCTAATTTAGCTACAACCTACGTTGTTGGGCAATCAATAGATTTAATAGCTAAACAACTTTATCGAACTAAGGGAGCCTAGTATAGGAGCCTACTCGTATGTTGGGCATCTAATAGTCCCCTACCGGTTTAATCCAACTATTCTTTCGAATAATTTTGCTACTTACCTAGCCTTGTTCCACAAGAAACGATGGAAGTACTAAGTTAGCTACAAACTACGCAACTTAGGGTGATCAAGCCTAAATTACTAGCCAGATTAAATAAATCAGAATTAACCCGAAACCCTTCAATTAATTATTAGAACCTAAGCCTCATGTATTGTTCACGTGTGCGTTTTACATCCTGCCGGACCACTAAAAGTTTAGCTACTCATGAATCTGTCCTGACTGCACAGATAAGACACTTTGCGAAACAGAACATGCATCATTTGTAACCCTAACCCTAGCATGCACGAAAACTAATATAAAGTAAAGATACGAATTAAAACAGCGAACTAAACACGTATCGAATTGAAACTAAACATAAACTGAATTTAAAACACGAATTGAAATAGGATCAAGAGTACCGTTAGTCTTCGATCTCTCAAAACGAACGGAAATTGAAGAAACGAACTAAGCTAACGTGCGAATATTAAAAACTGAAATTCGAAGTGTTTGTTTCATCTACTCAACTACTGCTTGCATGAAACGGAAATAGTAAATAAATTCTTCTTCTTCGGCGGTGCGGTGGAATCGGAACGGCGGCGGCGGTGTGGCTTCGGCGGCGGTGCGATGGCGTCGGAGTTGATTGATCGGAAAGGGAATTGTGTGTCGAGGTTATGGAGAGGTCGGGAGCGTGTAGAAGTCTCCCTCAATTTCGTGCCTCTTCATCCTTATATAATGATCCTAGATCACATCTAGGGTTTCTTGTTGGATAAGGAAAGGATCTTGATAGATATGGAAATATCTAATCCTTCCTTATCCATCTTCGTTCCTTTCTTGCCTCTTTCCTTTCTTTCCTTCTTCTTTCCTTCTTTTCTTTTTTGGTCAAAACCGCACAAAATCTCGCCATTCCAGCTGGAAAAGGCGTTGCCACATCATCTCCACGTGTCGTGCCAAATCAGCCTATTTTCTGCATAACTGCCAATAAAAGCGTCTCGCCTGCACAGTTAGGAGACTTTTCGAACAGAAATAATTAGGTACGAAATCGACTCATCAATACTTCATTCGGCAGTTCTCTTGCTATAGTGTTTCTAGCTAGCTTGTTGAGCGTCTTGAAGTTGAGATGGCTGAGTCTTTTGTGCCAGAGCCACCCCGTTCTGTTATCGTTCTTTGCCACCAAACAAGCTTCAGGTTCAGCTGAGTTCCAGTCAGCTACGTAGATATTCTTTTTGCACAAACCTGACAACACTGTTTTCCCTGTAGATTTATCAATGACATCACAGAAACCAGCGTTAAAAATCACTCTATTCGAGTTATCATAAAATTGACTAACAGAGAGAAGATTATGCTAAAGTCCTTCAACATATGATACTCTTGGAACTGTTGCGGTTCCAATGCTGAGTGTTCCATAGCCTCTGGTGTAGCCTTTTGCGTTGTCTCCAAACTCGATTCGGGGTCCTTCTTCAGTAGTATAATTCTTCAGTAGGTCCTTTTGGTATGTCATATGTCTTGAGCATCCGCTGTCCACATACCAAGGATCTTTGTGCACCTGCAAAACAGAATTATATTTAGGTACCCTTTATTTTTTATTTTGGGTCATTAGATGTTAGTTTTAGAAACCCAGGTCTGTCTTACGACCCTGGTGGTCTCAGATAGTTTCTTCCCACTTTGATCAACATACTTGACCACATGACTGGTCGATGCTGACTTCTAAGGCTTCACATGTTCAGGAGTCCAGATCTTCTGAGTAGGTGGACTGCTGACCTTTGCCTTCTGCACGGCTTTCTTCTTCTTCTTCTGACTTTTAGGTCCTCTCCTGACTATAGGATCATAGAAATATGACCCATACTGAGCTGGATGTGTCAGCTGCAGAGGTCCATACTGATCAACCCACTTAGCTTTGCTAGTTCCCCCTTGACTTAACTGGGGTGATTTGGAACTGATCTTCTTGTCAGAATGCTGATAGCTGGGATGAGGTGCCTTCATCTTTTGTTTGTTCTTGGCTAGAGGGTTCGTAATCTCTCGTTGATGGTCTCCCCCTTCAACAAATCTATCGCCTCCCATGTACGGGGCGGATGAGGAGGCTCCATGGTTGAATCCAAGTCCCTCCTTGCAGTGCTTGGGCTTGTTGCTGGCAAACATGGCCTCAAGCTTCTTTTCAGCTCCCATGTACCGCTCTATCATCAGGTTTCTCCAGACATCATCGCTCTTCTTCAGCAGTTCATGCTCGGTCTGAAGTCCTGACAACTCTTGCTTCAGTAGACTCGGCCAAAGATCTTTATGAGTCAAGTCATTTGTCGCATCGAGATCTGATCTTCTTGATGCTGAGACTTGGCCATCAGAGAGTTTATCTCCTCCCTGAGTCTCAAAACAAGTCCTTCTGACTCAGTAGAAACCTGACTCTCCTGAGAAAGTCTCTGATTCTCCACTTTCAGAGTATCCACCTCCTGAAGAGTCTTACTGAGCTACAGACTCATCTAAATCTGCTCGTCGAGTAGTTCTTCATATGTGATTGCGACATCCAGATTCTCATCTGCACCTGAAATAGTATCGTGTGTGCAGTGTGAAGAGGAGTTAAATGGAGCGTGAGAGTTTACCTCATCCATTTCTCCTGCCATGAGACACTTTCAGCATCTTCTTCAAGCTCTATGGTCATGAATGCCGCTTCATCATCGGATAAATCCATGAAGGAATCGACTTCATCTGAGTCGTCTGAGAGTTCACCAGCTATATATGCTTGACGTTTCTTGATGAACTTCTCCCTTCAAGCTTTGTGTGCTGCTCTCTCAGCAGTACTGAGTTCAGGACAATCATACTTAGACTGAGCTGAGTCCTCCTGTTTCCTGCAGTCTTTAGACTGAGCTGAGTCCTCCTGTTTCCTGCAGTCAGAAGTATGTGAGTTAGGAGTGCGCTTAGGTGTATACTTAGACAGAAAAAGAGGAAAAATCGAAAAAATTGATTCTGAACTGTATAGTTATTTTAAGGACGGGTGTGTCGCTCTTTGCATACGAAAGTGTCAATTGTAACAAACAAAAGTGTCAATCGCGACAAATTTTTTTTTTTTTTTTAAATAATTTTTTTTCCCCTTTATTTTAAGGACGGATTTATCTCAAAGTGTCATTCACACTGAAGTAAATTAGATCATGTTGCATGTGCAACATGATGCACACTAGTCCATCTCTTATTTATTTTGTTTGATTGGATTTATCAAACTTAAGTGAAATGCTTCATTCAGTGACATCACCATATTCCTTCTCTTAACTAATTTCCAGCACAGATAAGTCCAACAATAGTTGAGTTGCATTATTTGGGTCATTAATATACATAATGAATTGCATTGTGAATTGAGTCCACAAGTCTTGAACCCATCATCATATTCTCTTAAACCAATTTGCTTCCCTCATACTTCTAACATCCAAGAAAACATGTCATATCATAATTAACAATTTTATATGGACTAAATTATAAAATAAAACTAAATTAAAGAAAACAAGTAGAAGAAAGAATAACGACTTTGATAGTTGACTACAATGTGTGACACATGTCAACTAGACATTATGAATTAATTGATCCCTAAAGTTCTTTAAAAAATTGCTTTTAAGAGTAAATATTTTGATATTATAAAGAATAACGACTTTGATAGTTGACTACAACGTGTGACACACATAAACTAGACATTATGTATTAATTGATCTCTAAAGTCCTTTAAACAATTGCTTTTAAGAGTAAATATGATATTAGAATAAGGAAGTTATATCCATTTAGGACCTGAAAAGTATATTAATTATCGATTCATAAAACAAAAGTACAGACACCATTTCGAATGATTTAAATTATAAATCAATTAAGACTTGTAAAAACACACACAAACACACACAGTGACGGATCCAACCTTGCCTATCATCTTGGGTTGGACACAAATACCTTAAAAGAAGTAGACAGAATTTGGAGTCTTAGTTTATGCGTGAACTTTGAAGTGTTAGTGGGAAAAGAATGACTAAAAAAGTCAGAAAAAGGGAAAGTGACTAAAGAAATTTCTAAAAATGATATCTACTGAAAGGTTAAGTGGAAAAATTCGAATTTCCACACTTGACTAAGTCTCCTCTTACATACTTAAATTCCGACAACTTCTATAGAATAACATTGTATTTCTCACAGAATCAATTTTCATGGATATACACTCCCAATTGTTCCTTGTGTCAGTTCTTTTACTCCTTCGTTTTTTAATGAACTGCGGCTTAGCCATTGCTGCAAATGGTGATATCAATTCCGATCGTTCTTCGCTTCTTACTTTAAAGGCTCATATTACATCAGATCCCCATGGTATATTAACCAAAAGTTGGACCAATCATACCTCTGCGTGAATGGATAGGAGTTACATGTGATTCGCGCCACAACCGAGTAATCGAGCCGGATATTTCCGGTAATGATCTTACGGGCACCATTCCATCGAAAATTGGAAATCTTTCTTCCCTTGTTTCTCTGTCTATGGGCTTTAACTCCTCCTTTGGTTCTATTCCATCGGAAATTGAAAATCTTTCTTCCCTTGTTTCTCTGTCTATGGCCTTTAATTCTTTCTCTGGCACAATTCCATCGGAAATTGAAATCTTTCTTCCCTTGTTTCTCTGTCTATGGACACTAACTCCTCTGGCACTATTCCATCGGAAATTGGAAATCATTCTTCCCTTGTTTCTCTGTCTATGGGCTTTAACTTCTTCTCTGGCACTATTCCTCCATCAATGTTCAACATGACACTGCTTAGGAATTTGAACTTAGGGAGGAACCACTTGATTGGTACGTTATTGTGTGTATATCCATATTGAATCTTGCTTCACACACCACTTCCACACCTCCATTCTCTTGATTGGCAATAAGATTTGGGAGGTAGAAAACATTTCGTTTACCCATCGATTTGGGAGAGAGATAGGGAACCACTTGATTGGCAATAAGATTTGGGAGGTAGAAAACATTTCCAGAAACGTTTCATCCAAAATTTCTCTCCATTCCACACCACTTCCACACCTCCATTCTCTCTCTCTCTCTCTCTCTCTCTCTCTCTCTCTCTCTCGCTCTCTCTCTCTAAAATCAAAAACATTGTCTCATATTTATGTTGTTCCATCTCAATTCCACATATCAATTTCGCTCTCCTCGTTCTTATCGGTCTGCGTCGTTCTTGGAGGTCTCAAGGCCGATTTCTAACCTAACCATTGCTAGGTTTCAATCGCATTCGAAGAAATTGAAGAAAAGTCGACCGTATTTGACGAATTAAGAGGTATGTTTCTTCTTTTTTATTGTTATTTTCGTTTACCCATCGATTAAATTGTGGTTCTGAGTTTTGGTTTCTGAAAACCGCATCTATTTGGGCGATATTTCTGCAAAGCTTCGTTTATGTTTGCGTGCGGATTTTTTGTTGTTTGCGTGCGGATATTTTCGTTTACCCATCGATTTAATTGTTTTGTAAAAATATTCTGGTGGATTGGCTTGAGATTTAGTTTTTTTTCCTGGTTTTGAGTACGATTCCATATATTGATTTCCGGCCTCCAATATTGATTTTGAGTATGGACGCAGGTATTCAATTTTCTGCATTATTAGGTGTAATATTTTCATACTATGTTTGTGTCTCATCATATTATTGCGATGATAATATGAGCATATATTTTGTGTATATTTGCATAAAATATGCATTGCATAAGCACGAAAATATATAAAATGTTTATGTGAGCAAAAAAATTGTCTAGTTTGCTGTTCTGTGAATCACTTTCATATATATGCATAAAGTTTACACTATGTACGCATAAATTATTTATTGTATAAACATAAAAATATTTAACTTGGAATTATAATATTTTGTGTATGAATTGCGATTAGGTAAGCATAAAAATATAACTTTGTGTGCATGAAATCCGTTTGTTGTGTGCATAAAATCCACTGGGTAATGTACATAATAAAATAACATGGTTTGCATAAATTCCCATTTTTGTATGCATAAACTACGTTAGTCATGTGCATAAAATATGTTATAATTGCAGGCGGTTCAAGCGGGAAAGGAAAGAGGAAGAGAACCAAAGAGCGAAAGAGGATGTTCCTTTAAAAAAATCTTTTGGTATATTAAAGTATTGTGGAAAACAATGTAGTGAAATACATCTTTTGGTATATTAAAGTATTGTAAGTTATGCATTCATAATTCGATCATATGCCAAAAACATTTGGGGAGTATGCAGATATATAAACAATCTTGTGTGCATGAAAGTTTTAATATTGGTATGCACACCCTTTTTTTTCGTGTGCCTTTTTTATAAGCGTAAGCATAAAACATTTTATATATTAGCATAAAAATATGAAATAGTAAGCATAATTTTTTTGTCCATAGGTACATATTATTTTGGATTTTTGTGCATAATTAATATTGGTGGTGTGCATACTTGATCGAAAGGTTAGCATAAAAAGATTGAGTCAAATGAAAAAAATGTGTGCATAACTTGATCGAAAGGTTAGCATGAAATAATATACTTGTGGGCATGATTTCTGAGAAAGATAAGCATAAATCAAATTGTAACGGAAAAATATGATAAATATGAATTATTTCTTGAAGTGGGGACTTCCATCCATAAAAATCTGCATAAATTCACCTAGAATATAATATACATAAACAAAAACTCAGAAAATGTGAACACAAAAATCGAAAAAAATAAACGAAATGAGCAAAATTGCCCAAGAACAATGAAGGCCCATCCAAAATCAATCTTTATGCGTACACATCAGATTCATTCTAACAAAAGAAACAATCGGGGTAAAAAAAAACACGATTCTGTCATTCCGATTCGGACATGCATGAAAAGTTAACAAGATGAGCATAAATACATAACATCATGAGCATAAATATGTAAAACTCGAACATGACAGAGAAAATGGGTGGAGAGAGAAAATCTGAAGTTGAATTAAAAGAAGAGGAGTTTACAAAAATACCCTTAATGAGCTATATTTTCTCCTTTTTTATTTATTTTTAAATGCTTTTGAGGATAAATGAGAGCCTTAGATTTGCGAAATGAAGGGACGAGATCGGTTCTCGTATCTCTTTTAAGATTTAGTTCTCATAATATTCATTCCCTATATATATATATATATATATATATATATATTTTAAACTCTAATTAACTACTAGAAATTAGCTTAGTAGTGACGGAATATTTTGTCACTATCTACTAGAATTCCGTCAATATTTCTCTTTAGTGATGGTTATGTCCGTCAAAATATTTTTGTCACTAAAATTTCATGACGGAATATAGCTTCCGTCACCCATTAGTGAGGGACATAACGACAGAAAGTCCGACAAGTCCTGCGTCTACGAGTGACGGAATGGTGACTGATATTCCGTCAACAGGTATCGATGGATTTGCAAAATACAAATTTCCTTTTCATGAATCAAGATTTGGATCTCAACTGACCTGGACATCTTTCAGATCAACTCCTTTTCCATGGAGAAACCGTTTGAAGCGATCAAAATTCGCCCCTCCCGGTTTGTAGTGGCCGCTGCTAGCGGACAGAGCCTTGCAGAGACAGAACAAACCTGAGAAGAGAAGAAGAAGAAGAAAAAAGCCAACAAGAACGACAACTTCTAATATAGCTACATACCATGAGCTCGCCATCGCGCACGTGCAGATGCCTGGTGGAGAGCACATCTCCGCCGTCGAGGAAGGAGAAGTGGTGGAACTCCCCCTTGACTTTAGCGGCAACATAGAGTTTCTTGTTAGGGCCAAGGATGTATATGTAGTCCAAATTACCCTTCGTATTCACAGCTTCACCGTTACTCTTGTAGAGAAGTCTCCCTTCCACGATAATCACTTCAAAATACTCACTCGCTCTGCCATCAAAATAACCAATACCTTATGGCTTTTATTTTATTTTTTATTTTTATTTTTTTTAACAGTGTGTATTTGTAGAAGTCGAAAATAAGGGAGAATGACAAAAAAATACGGTGTTAAAGGTCAAAATGGTAAAACTACCTCGAAATTAACAGAATATCTATGTCAATAACCCTTAAATCTTTAACAATAATATTACTATCTAAATGAAATTATTAAACTAGACGAGGCAAAATCTCAAACAATTGATAAGAATTGGGAGAAAACGTGGACTTTGAAGAACCGAGGGTGGGTCGATTTAAAGTGTGAACAACGACGTGACGCTTATGCTTGTGAATTTATCGAAATTAATCATCGTTTCCATTATTTCGGAAATTGTATAGCAACAAAAAAAGTAAAAGTCTTTTCCAAACACAGTCAAAGCTATTGAAATACACATATTTCTAAAATAAAAAAGTGGGGGTTTTCTTGCAACAATTATAACAACACAAAGGTTTTCTTTTTTTTTTCTTTGCAATAAAATGAGAACTTGATAGTTTTATACATATTTTCGCATGAAGGGTATTTTTTTTGGTTGAAAATTGAAATTGGTGACTTACGAGAGTGAGGTAGCGACCGCGTTCACGTTCTAGCCGAGCCCGTGGACACACTTCAAGATCCAAATCTCTTCCCTTCCCATCATTAAGCCTGCAAAACCATAAAAATAAAATTTAAAAAAAAAACTTAATTTTTTTATGCAAAACATAAGAAATGAAAAAAAAAACTTTTTTTTGGGGGGGGGGGGATTTGTTTTAATGCAAAATCAGTTAATTAAATCACAGAGCCGACGAGATAAATTACCACGTAAAGAAACGATCATTCGTACGGCTTAATCGCCAAACAGCTTCGTAAAATTCCAGATTAGGATGATAGCGGTGAAGACGATCAAGCTGCCAAAGAATTAACCAAGTACTTAGCTAGACAAGAATCAAGAATTCCGAGTTAGAATTAACCAAGTAGTTAGCTAGAACAAGAATTCCAGATTAAGCTGATAGTGTTTGTTGAATCGTTAATTTGAATCTAGGGTTTGTAGGGAAAGATTTGAAAACAGAGATTTTATTGAAAGATTATTAGAGAGATCTTCACAAGTTCTTAACTACTGCTATTTATACTAATACAATCAACAAACTACTTAACCGTCTAAGAAACGTGTTCAAGTAAAACACGTCTTTATTATATTCATCAATCGTTCGATTAAACCGTGCGCCATCGGATGGCTGCAACTTAATCTGAGTTATTATCACCATCAGCCGTTTGATCAAAACGTGCGCCATCGGACGACTGCGTTTTATTTAATAAGAAAGGTAGTTATAACCGTTTGAAGTCATCTTCTTCACCACGACAGCTCTTCCGCAATCGCCTCGATTCGGCGGGCGTGTCCAGCGTCTTCTCGCAGCTTCCGGAAACATCCGTAATTGCTGATTAAGAATCCGAACACCCCCCCTCAAGATGAACACTATGAGGATCATAGAGGGACATCTTGGACAGCAAGAAACGGAAACGAGGCCCAGGTAAAATCTTGGTAAAGGTGTCAGCCAGTTGATCAGAAGTGGAAATGGGAGTAGGCATGAGAAACCCAACTTTTAAATTGATCACGAACGACATGGCAGTCCATGTCAAGGTGTTTCGTTCTCTCATGGAAAACTTGATTTTTAGTGATGTGGATAGCGGCATTATTGTCACAGTGCAGAGAGATAGGGAGAGAAGAAGGGACCTGCAAGTCAGCAAGTAAGTAGGAAATCCATTGAAGCTCGCGCACAGTGCTACCCATAGCCCTGTACTCAGCCACGGCAATGGGAGACGGAGATCGTAGGTCGTTTTTGCACTTCCAAGAAATTAAAGAACTGCCAAGGAAAACACAAGACTCTGTTAAGGACCTACGAGTAGTAGGGCATGTTCCCGATCAAGATCGGCATAACCACGCAATGGAAGAGATTGTTGTTTGCCATAGAACAAGCCAAGGGAAGGAGTCGCCTTTAGGTACCTCAGAACATGCAGAGCAGCATCCCAATGATGCTAATGAGGTGAAGAAATATGTTGACTGAGTTGTTGTGTGGCAAAGGTGAGGTCCGGGCGAGTCAGATTAAGATACAGAAGCTGACCAACAAGCCTCCTATATGGCTCTGGATCAGCCAATAAAACAGAGGAAGTGTTATGTAGACTCAAACCAACAGGGAATGGAGTAGAAACCGATTTGCAACCAAGTAAACCTGCATGATCCACCAAGTCAAGAATGTATTTTCGCTGTGTCAGGTAGGTACCTTGCTCTCCCCGAGCAAATTCCATGCCCAAAAAATATCGAGCTGGACCTAGGTCCTTTATAGTGAATTTCTGATCCAGATGATGTTTGAGGGCCTCTATCCCAGCTAAACAAGGACCGGTTAACAAAATATCATTAACATAGATCAAAACGGCCAAGAAAGTATCACCAGAACCCAAAGTAAAAAGACAATGATCATGGCCACTGTGAGTAAAACCATAAGAAAGCAAGGCCTTACTCAATTCTGAATTCCATTCTCTAGAAGCCTCGTTTCAACCCATACAAGCTCCGGATTAGCTTACGTACTTGCCCATGTTTAGATTTAGCATACCCTTGTGGAGGTAGCATGTAGATTTCATCCGAAAGGTAGCCATGTAAAAAGGCATTGTTAATATCAATCCGGGTGAAGAAACCACCCAAAAGATGCAGCAAGTGCAATAATCAATCGAATTGTTACAGGCTTAGCTACTGGGGAAAAAACTTCTTCATAATCAATCCCAAACTCTTGCTTGTACCCCTTAGCAACAAGTCTGGCCTTATAACGTTCAATACTGCCATCAGCATTTAGCTTCACTTTATAAACCCACTTAGATCCTATAGCCTTCTTACCAGGAGGTAAATCAACCAACTCCCAGGTGTGATTCTCCTCTAATGCTAACAGTTTAGAGCCCATAGCATCTATCCAGTATGGATTTTGACTGGCCTCCTTATAGGAAGAAGGCTCTTTGATATCAGAGATAGAGGCCAAGAAATGAGTAAAAGAAGCAGAAAAATTGGGGGAAGAATAATATGGGAAAGTGGGAGGAGTAATGAATGGCCCAGACGCCATAGTGGGTAAGGAGGAATCAACATGACTAATGAAGTCATTCATCCATGCAAGGGCATTTGTCTGTCTTTTAGGTCTGGAAACATCCAGGGAAAGAGGAGCAACAGAAGGCTCAGCTTCAGGACAAGGAGGTATGGTGGAAGGTATGACAGGGACTTGTGGTTCTGCTTCAACTGACACAATGGGATCAAAAATAGATTCAGAAGGAAGGAATGTGGTAGTTGGAGTAGAACTGCTTGCTGGTCCAAAGAATATCTACTCTCCGCAAAGATTTTCTCGTAAAAGGAAATGTGTGAGGAAAAAAATTCACATCTCTGGAAATAATCACTTCATGATGATCTAAATCAAATAAGAGATAGGCTTTATGATTAGCCGCATAACCTATCATGATGCACTTAAGGCTCCTGCTGTAAAACTTCTTCTTGTGTGGCTTTACTGTGGCAGCATAGGCTAAACAACCAAATGGCTTGGCAAAAGACAGATCTCGCATATGAACCAAGAAGCAACCGGAACAGAGTGGACCGGCTTTAAGAGCTTACTTGGTAACCTATTAAGTATCCAAGTAGTCCGCGGTAATAGAATAAGGCCAAAATTGTTCCGTCGCTTTACTATGAAACATTAGTGCTCTAGCAATCTCCATCAAAGATCTATGTTTTCTTTCAACGGTGCCATTCTCGCGAGGACTATATGGGCAGCTTTGTAGATGTATAATCCCATTATCTCGCTAGTAAACTATAGACGGATGGTTGACAAACTCGTCCCATTATCGGTCTTCAATTTTTGAATAGAACAACCATATTGAGTCCTCACCATCTTAATGAACCGAGCAAGAATGGTACCGACCCGAACTTTGGAAGATAATAGATATGTCCAAGTACAGCGAGAATGGTCCTCAACTAAAGTCGAACATAGGAAGCATTCGCAATGTTCTCCACTTGGTAGGGACCCCATACATCCGCATGTAGGAGCTCAAATTTGACCTCGACTTCGTGATTCAAGAAGGAAAAAGGGTTGCGACAATCGTTTTGCCCTATGACAATCTTCACACATAGATAGTGACTCCTTGTTTCTAGTAGTGCAAAATTCCTTTACTTCGTGGGACATGTTGTAAGGCCGGGGAATGAAGCATGGCCGAGCCTAACATGCCAACTTAAGAGTTTAGATGATTCTGCTGGAGGTACCAGATTTATCTGAGTAGGAACAGATTCCAAATCCACCACATATAACCTGCCTACTGCCTTTCCCAAGCAAAGTATGTGATCACTGTTCAACTTCTGAACCAGACAATAAGCAGGAAAGAATGTACATCTAACATTCAAAACACTAGACAACTGAAAAGTAGAAATCATATTGTGAGTAAAAGTAGGAGCAAACAAAACATTTGTTAGCACAATTTCTGGAGCTATTATTGCGGTTCCAACTTCAAATATCTGCTACGTTGTCCCATTGGGAAGGTAGATATTCTGAGGTGTAACCAGAGGCTTGATACTGTGCAATAAGGATTTGTTACAGCAGATATATGTGCTAGCGCCCGAATCCATTATCCAGATTGTTTCACTCTTGACATCTCCAACTAGGCTAAAAGCATAGTGTTTGTCCAAAGAAGTCAGGGGGTTGTAAATATCAGCATTTGTCACATTATTCACACTCCCTGAAGTCAGATTATTCCCATTCCCTCGTAGTTGTCCAATAGCCTTTTCAATTTCTTGTTGAATGTAGTGAGAAATCTGACTAGAACCAACAGTAGGCAGTCCACTTGATGATGTTCTCTGTTGTTCATCATCTTGTGTCACACAATGTACTTGCCTTTGGCCTCTATCTTCCTTTAACTTCTTATACCAATCAGGTATTCCATGAAGTTTAAAACACTCACTCTTATCATGTCCTTTTCCTTCACAATAAGAGCATTTTAACCTTTTTCTGTCTTCCTTACTAAGTCTAGATTTAGGAACCCCACCTGATCCCTTGTATGATTGATTGTAATTTCCTTTTTGATTTACATTCATGACAGTCTGATCTGTTTCATGTTTAGAATTAGGCATGTGATTCCCAACGTTTTGGACAGAGGTAACAAGTCTTTGTGCTTCATCTTGGCAAACAACATTGTATGCACGATTCACAGTTGGCAGAGGTTCACACATTAACAGACTACTTCTGACTGTATCATACATCTCATTTAAACCTAGCAAAAATTGCATCAACCTTTCACTTTCACACATATTTTGAGTACTATTAGCAGCTTCACAAGTACAGTTAAGAGCAGGCAGTAATATTCTTAACTCATCCCAGTAAGCAGTCAGTTTACTATAGTATATCCAGCCAATTCCTTCTTAATTCGAAAAATTTTAGGACCATTACTCTGGTCAAATCGTTGTTTAATTTCTGTCCATAACAGGTGAGAATTCTCTTTTAATTGGAATGACACATAGGTTTTCTGAGATGCAGTTCATGATCCACGTAAACACCATATAATCGCATTGCATCCAATCATTGTAGGAATTGTGAGTAGAAGGAGGCTTTGGAAAAGTACCTTCTATAAACTTCAGTTTATTTCTTCCACTAGAGCGCGGTATATCGCTTTACTCCAAGTGTAGTAATTATGTCCAAGAAGCACCACATTAATCGGCTTTAATCCAAGATGATCATGCGAATTAATATAGTACACGTCGAGTCCTTCGCATGGTATTATCTCCTTGTGTCGCCATTGATGCTTGTTGTAATGCCTCTGCGTGTTGTGAGCGCTTTGATCGGTTGAATCGCCTCTTACTTTACCACTTTCGCAACCGATCCGCTTGTTGAATCTCCTTCTTCTTCGCCTAGTATCCGCCATGGAATTCTTCTTTGCTTAGGCATGGCTCGATACCATGTTGAATCGTTAATTTGAATCTAGGGTTTGTAGGGAAAGATTTGAAAACAGAGATTTTATTGAAAGATTATTAGAGAGATCTTCACAAGTTCTTAACTACTGCTATTTATACTAATACAATCAACAAACTACTTAACCGTCTAAGAAACGTGTTCAAGTAAAACACGCCTTTATTATATTCATCAATCGTTCGATTAAACCGTGCGCCCATCGGATGGCTCGCGACTTAATCCGAGTTATTATCACCATCACCGTTTGATCAAAACGTGTGCCATCGGACGGCTGCGTTTTTATTTAATAAGAAAGGTAGTTATAACCGTTTGAAGTCATCTTCTTCACCACGACAGCCTCTCTCGCAACCGCCTCCGATTCAGCGGCGTGTCCAGCGTCTTCTCGCAGTTCGGAAACATCCGGAATTGCCGATTAAGAATCCGAACAGTGTTTCTGGTTTTCTTTCCATTCTAAGTGAGAGAGGATTCGGATTACCTTTTCCAGCTCGTAAGTGTTTGTAAGCAATTTTCCGCCACAGCTGCGGATAGAGAAACAGTTGAAAACCTGAAACGCCAAGCATTCTTATGATATATTAATCTCGTCGAACTACGAACATACCCATTTGAGTCCCATCCGCTGAAGGCGCGAAAGAGAAGAGAGAAATATTTATCAAAGTTGAGGATGGCGCGGGTATCCTCCGGGGTCTCTAGGGAAAGTGTGTTATAAACTATGTAAAAGTTATAGTAAAGAACATTAAAATTTATTATAAATTCAATTATTTTTCTGAAGAGGAAGTCGGTTGATGATGGGACAGGTTTATGAAATTAGACTGATGACTACAGCTATCAATCAAAAGTGGACTTCGGAAAATGATGGGCCGTTAGTGGCTGGTGGGCTTCGGAAAATGATGAGATTTTATGGATAATTCTACAAGTAATTAATTGTACAAAATTAAATAAAATATACCAATCAATAATACTAGGGAAATCGATCTAGTCTTTCACTCAAGTGTGACTTGAGAGGAATCACTCATAATCATCGAGACTTACTAGTTAAGACAGACATTTCCCAATGTATCTTTCCTTGCTAGTTGTCTGTTGCAAATGAAGTGAAATCTGACTAACAATCTTAAACATGAAGTGGATTTCGATGCATTTTATTCACATGCTACCTCCAATTATAATAGGTCATATTTTCCGATTGGGACGTTCCATTATAATTGATCACTTTCTGAATTTGACAAATAATTTATATAATCTATCATATTTTATCATTTTCTCTCTTTTATTTTATCTACACTCACTCATCTTCTCTCTCATAATTTATCATCTATTCATCTTTCCTTAGTCCCGAATAGATATGTTTGGGTTCCATTACAGTGTGTGTATACATATATAAACTAAAATCTCGTTTCCATTACAGTAGAATCTCTATAATTTAATACTCGAGAAATTAATAACCTTTCTAAGATAATATTTTTCTCAGGTCCCGACTCGGGTCAGTGTAAAAAATCATCAAATTCGATAAGATAATAAGATATTAATTTTCAGAAAACTGCAATGTAAATATATGGTCGCGTCAGTATCATAAATTAATAATCATATAAAATTAGAGTTATTTGCCCCCAAATACATGAACTTTTGTCAAATTCCTATTTTGCACACGAACTTTAAAATCTTCCTGTAAATACATGAACTTTCGATTTGTTTGAAATTGCACATGGGTCAAAAATCCGGTAAAATCATAGGTGACATGACATTTTCCGGCTTGACGTGTCTATTAGGTTTGTATACTGAAATTAGTCTACGTATTTGTTTGTATACAATGTTTCCTGTTACCACTATTATTATTCTCCTATCTGATTATTATAATTGCACAATTTAGTCATTTATCTCACAAGAGTTAGATCATACAGTGTGTTGTAGATCACAGAAGACTGTAGTGATTGGTTGAACTAGTAAAATATAAACAATTATCACAACTGAGGCAACTTTAGGACAAGTTGTCAGTTTAGGCTGCAATGTAGATAAGAAGTGACTTGTCTTGGTTACTTGTCTATGTTGATACATTTTATGTATTGATGGATCGCGATGAGATATGTCCTTCTATCTGACCCGTGTGAAGAACCAAGGTCTCGGAGACTCAACTAATCTTAAGCTTGATGAAATTTCAGCTGAGTGCACGCGACTAGCTATCACTTTGACTTACTATGGGTGAGGGTCATCGCAACCGTATGTCTCTATATCTTGGGTGAGTGCTGTTGCGTGTAGCTCAGGCTGGTTATCTACATCATGCATCCGTATCCTATTATAGGGTTGATGACATTTTCTTTAGAAACTCGAAAGAATTATTATATTAAACCCTGCATGTTCCTTAAGTTTAAGTATGATAATAAGGTCGAGTGGTACTGCTCAAGGATAAGATATTAATTGTATTAAGTAGTCAGCAAAATTAATTAATTAATGGATATTCGATATCTTAAATACGGAGATTAACTGAAGTTAAAAATACAAGCACTGACTCAACTTTTGGGATAAAGGGGTAAGTCAACATAGATTCTTTAGTGGAATGAATCTATGTTTGTGAATTAATAATACTATGGGCTGAGTATGAGAAATTAATTCACTTGAGGCTCACTTGAGGCCCGTCTTTATTTCTTGTATTAAATTCCTGGTCTGGCCCGAACATATGCCCAGTCGTATGCAACATTTTCTCTCAGACTCACTAGGCTACTTCATTGCCTAGAATTATTTAGTCCTTTAGTGGACCAAAACAATTGGTAATTGTGTAGTGACCCATTTTACTATTGAATTAGGCTTGGAGTCAAAGGCCCAATAGGGCTCCTTTGACCAAGCCTTTATAAATTGGGAGCAAGGGGCCACTTGTTAACTACTTGTTTTTCTTGCTTTGTGTGCCGTAAAGTGTGAGTCCAAGTGATATTTCGTCGAGTGTTTTCTTGCATCTCCGTCCATCCAGATTTGGGAGCTCGGGCCCGGGAACAGTTCAGAAGACATTTTCTGGACCGTGTCAAGAAGATCGTATTCTAGGACGATCCTGAGGTATAATTTCCTACAGTGTCTGCACACGTGTCAGTCCAGTCAACATCGAACCAAAATGGTGAAATTTTTTATTTTTGTAAATACACAAACTTTGTAATAACTCTCATTTTGAACATGAACTATGAATTTCATTTAAATATACACATAAACTTAGAAAATTTATTATATTTTGTAAATAAAGTTTGAATTTCATTTAAATCTTGTTATGTAAACAAATGTATTTTTTTCGTAAGATGTGTAGACTTCAAGAAATTTAGATCTTAATAGGAACATGGTACAAGGTAATAATTATCATTTCCATTTTCAGTTTCTACTAGATTTACTTTTTTTCCATGAATTTGCAGAAATGTTTTAGGATCGATGACTACAATTTGCAGCTGCCAATCTACAACTATTTATGGTTCCCAAGTGACGATTGTAGAGTTTCAAAGATTTCAATTTACGTGGAGGTATGTTATTGTTGTTTAATCTTATTTTTATTTGTCCTAATATATTAGTTTAATTTGTGGCTTGCTTCTTAATGTTTGTTGAATGTAGAATGTTAGTGATGAAGATTGTTCAATGAGTCCGAAAAAGTGATTGAAGAAGAAGATTTTTGTGGATTATTGATGATTTTTAATAATTAATTCATGAATACATGATGTTTTTGTAACTGTAACAAATTGTATTTTTAATTTTTTTCCATTCGTGAAATACAAATAGTTGGTTTCCATTCACAATGTCTCGAAATGTCTTTATGAATATAAATTGTTGATTTCCATATACAGTGTTTGGAAATGCTCTATCTTAATTAACAAATTCGGGCATACTAATTTGCAAGAATAAAACTCTTATGGCAAGAAAACTTCCTTGCAAATGCTTAGAAATTTGGTGAGGAGACTAACATTTAATGAGTAAAATTTATCTTGCTATTTAATTAATTTTTTATAAATATATTAAATTTGTATTAAATTAAAATTATATTTAGTGAGGAAAATTATTTATTTGCGAGGAGGGGTATATTGGACTTTTCACGTTAAAAGGCATATATAATTGAAAAATGGTATTTTGGTTTTTTCACATCATATATTGGCGAGGAAATTCTTCCTCACTGTTGATTTTAGGCATTGGGATGGAAGGCCATTTTTTCTTGCGATTGAAATTAGGCATTAGCGAGGAAACCATTGACGGCGAAACATTGACAGAAAATAAAGTTCCTCATGAATACACTATTTTGTCGTTAAAAATGTACGCCGCACTAAGAATTAATTTTCCTGTAGACAGTCAATTTCTGTGTAAATTTAAGTAGTAATTTTTTTAATTAGCCCAAACTGACGTTAGTATTAAGTACGAATACGGAAGCCTATACAAGTAACGAATATTATATGTAATATCTAATATGGTTCATCAAGAAGACATTAACTTTCATGTTATGATGGTAGACTTAGCACATTCGAAATTCAATAAACTACTTTAATTTGGTCAGCCTCCACTTTGGACAATAAAATTCGACCTTCTTTAATCAGAACTAGAGTTTCCAGAATCATATTATAATTAATAAATCTCAAGTACTGAAATAAATGAGGTCGTATTATTAATTTGTGAGAAGACTAGTGGCGGATCCAAAGGGGGCGCCAGGTGGCGGTGGCCCCTCGAACTCGTGTCGAAATGCGATTTTTTTATGTAATTTTTAAGAAATTTCGTGTTTTGCCTCCACCCGAATGTACATTTCACCCTCTTTTCTGGATATTGTCTTGGGATTAGAGATTATCCTTCTGTACATTTTCTTCTGTCTTTCACATTTTGAAAACTTAAAACTAAAATAAACGGTATATTATTTTGAATAAGTCGGTATATAAAATGTTAGGGATGAGCAAAAGCTTATTATTAGGGTGGTCCCAATTTCTTAATAAGTGAAATTGTTTTGGTACAAAGTCTTTCCATATTAAATCTAATAGTAATTAATTGTACATAATTTTGAAAACTTAACCAGCAAAATATTTCGGTATTAAATCTAATTAATTCAGATGGTAGAAATGTAGTTACCCCTTTTAGTTCGGGAAAAAATACAAAATTTAAAGGCCCATTAGTATGCTACTAACCCAGGCCCATTTGATATTCTTGCTACTAAACCAGGCCCATTAAATTCATACAAATTTTCCTGACTTTAGGGTGCCTCCGATGGGAGAAAAAATCCAATTTTTTAGTTGCCACGACGATGGCTTTTAAAATCTATGAACTTTTTAAATTTTTTTTTTCAACCATACACCTATAAAATCAACTTTTATGTCGGTCCCATTAAAATATACATACAACTATATCTATATATGAATATATATATATATATATATATATATATATATATATATATATATATATATATAGAGATGGATCATTAAGGAACAACAATTTATTGTAGGAACTAGGAACATATCCTAACCCTCTATTTTATAAACTGAACGATTCAGATTAATAATAAGACTTTTATTCAAAAATAATGTATTTAATACTACTAATATTATTAAAACTAATTTAATAAAATAATATATATATATTCCTAATAAATAACTCCCTCTCTCTCTTCTTTATTCTCTCTCTTGCCCCTGCCTCATCTCACTCTCTCTCTCGTCCCTGCCTCATCTCTCCTCTCTATTCTCTCTCTCTCTTATCGTCGCTCATCTCTCTTCTCTATTCTCTCTCTCTTAGCCGTAAAGCTTTCTCTCTCAATTGTAATCCGCCGCCTTAGGAGTAGCAAGAAGTTTTTGCCGCCATCAACCTGACTCAACCGCCACCGCCGTGCTCCGCCGCCACCTGGAGAGGAGAGCGCCGATGATCCGTCCGACGTCAACCACAATAGCCGCCGCCGCGTTGCAGGAATTTTCCTACTAAAGATAAGCCCTAATTTTTTCAATTAGTTTCAAGCTCTTTGCCCAATTTTCCCCAAATTATTTTAATTTTGTTTTAGGATTTGCAATCTTTCAATTAAAGAAGACATCGATTGAGATAAATAGATTGTAGATTGAATTGCCGAGGATGTTGTCGATTTTTGTAATTGTTGATGGATTTGAAATTGGTATTGGTGTTGTGAAATTGACTCAATTTTTGTGTTCATGGAGATTCAATTTTGGTGAAATTGTTTATTTGGTGTTCATGGAGATCCAATTTTGCAGAAATTGATTAGAAAGTGATTGCGATGATGAATTTCTACGTGAATGAGATTTAACTGCAGATTTAGTCAAATAGTGCACGAAAAAATAAATGAATAAAGTGTATAAATTACGTAATAAAGTGCATAAAAATTATGAATAAAGTATATAAAATTTTACGAGTAAAGTGCATAAAAATAAATAAAGTGCATATAAATTATAAATAAAGTGCATAAAAATTTACGAGTAAAGTGCATAAAAATTTACGAATAAAGTGCATAAAAATTATGAATAAAATATATAGATAATTTAAGCAATTTATTTAAATAAAGGATTTATAAAATTTACTTTAAATATAATAAAAATAAATATAAAAATAAAGTAAGAAATTAAAGTAATCAAATGACTTTTATACCTTTAATGAAATTAAATAAGAGATTAAAAATTAAAAATATCTTCTTCAATCTAGACCACACATCTTTAAAATGGAAGGAGATGATTTGTTCCTAGTTCCTTCATTAAGGAGGTGTTCCTTAAAGAACCCTCCCCTATATATATATATATATATATATATATATATATATATATATATATATATATATAATTACTTATATTTATTTATAATATTATTAATATGTCTTCCATTTTATGATGAAAATAATTAGTGTAAATTTTTTTTTATTTTAAAAAATGTCTCTATTTTTTAAACTGAATAAAAGTGGTTAGCAATAGATTATGTTTTTTTATGAAGTATAGATCACAATTGTGCAGAAAAAATAGAATAAATGAATATTAAATTTAAAAATGAAAAAATAAAAAAATAAAATTGGGCTGTTTCCAAGGACCAGCATCTAGACGCGTGTTCGTAGCACCCTCCAATTGAAACGCGTTTTTGCCACGCATCACGAGTTCTCGACCCAATCAACATTAAAACCCAGCTCTTTACGCGAGGCTAGCTTTGCCACGTCCCCAATATTTTTCCACTCCAACGTTAGAAAGTTGTAAATCCAACTTTTTATGGGTTTCAAACCCGCCATTAGAGCCACCTTAAGGGTTCTTCTCACCAAAAAATATGATATTAATTTTTAATTTATACATTAGGCTAATGATCAGAGGATGAACACCACAATTCACAAAGAACATGATACGAAAATTGAAAATCAAGAGAGAAGCAAAAATATAACACACAATATAAGATACAAACAACCTCAATGAATTGCTCTTAATTAAAAGTTTTTTCCTTCTTCCAAGAGAAATCAAAAACCAAACCAAAGAGACAAATGGAGTCGAGCTAACAAACAACACAATCACAGCAGCATCACCATTCTCCACCTCATCTGCAAGCAAATAAATCCTCAATTAAACTCTGTACCATTATTATTTCTACTTCATGATTAATATTGAAGATTTCAATTCCTATTAACCCTCACATTTCTTAGGTCGACATATTGGTTACGCAGAAACTGTTGGACCAGCTGGAAATTCTCAAAAGTGGGTTTGTAGTTGCCGCTTACAAAAGAAATAGACTTTGCAAACACCAAAATACGCGAGTGAAAATAAATTAATTAAAACCAAGTAAATATAAATCCTCATAACATATATAAATATATATAATATAATACATACATCGAGCGTCCCGTTATTGACGTGCAAATGGCCAGCGCAGAGGACGGGCCCACCGCTCATGAAGGAAGAGTGGTGGAATATCATATTAATTTTTTCATGAACGTAAAATTTCCACTTTGGACTGAGGACGTATATCGTATCTTCATGGTTCCTCGTATTCACATATCTACGAGTTGCTTTGTACACAAGTCTCCTGTTGCAAAAAATTACTCTATATGGTTTTCTGTGGCCCTGCAGTAGGATATAGTTTACCGGATGCTTTTGAATCACAGTATCTAAACAAAATAGAACAACCGAAACTAAATAGATCATCAAAAGCTCAGAAGGTAGATCGGCCATATATATGTTGTAAGCGTTAATTACTACTCCCTCCATCCCAAAGATATTACCCACTTTCATTTTTTAGTAAATCACTACCGCGGTGAAAACTAACAATTTTACAAAACTTTTTGTGAGATCCACAATTTTACACAACTTTTTTACACATTTTACACAATTTTACGTACAACCTTTTTGTGAGAACCACAATTTTACATAACTTCAAACAAAACTAACAATTCAACTTAAAAACTGCGCAAAAATGAAAGTGGACAATATACTCAGAATAGAGGGAGTACTTTATTATTGATTTTCCAACAATAATTTCCATTTTGCCCTCACTTTTTCTAATAAAAGTTGTACTCCCTCCGGCGTCTTGTTTCTTTTCGGCCCAGATTAGTAATGCATTTGAATATTGTCTGTTAATTAATGGATCCCACAAAAAAAGTAATTTTTGTGTGTTACAACACGTTTCATTTGGGAGATGAAGTATTAATTTGGAGAATTTGGTTGTACTTACATGAGGGATATAGGTAACCCCTTCTCGGTTCAGCCGAGCTCTAGGACAACGTCCAATATCCAGGCATCTTCCCTCTCCGTAGTCTAGCCTGCAGAGATACTCGTGATGAGAGATGCGAAGAGAAATTGGTCGAAGAATCGACTATTCACAAATTTCCGCAATAATAGCTTGGACTATCGCAGGATTAAATGCATTTTATATGTTTCACATTTATTTACTTACTTTTGAAGGTCATTTAAATGTTCATTTTCAAAATTACAGCGGAGATTGATTTACCATCTGTAGAAGTCGCCTCTTCTCTGGTTTCCTCTTCCTCTCAACCAAAAATCTCTATAGATTCTCAAGCTTTCCTCTTCCCGATGGTAGACATCGTCCTGCCCAAGAAATCCAAATTTGAACAACGAATTCAATCTTTCAAAAGGACATTGTTTACCTTTTCCAGCGTGTAGGTCGTTTGCAGCAACGACTTATTCCAGATGAAAACACTCGAGAGGGAAAAATAGAAGGTGGTAGTAATTATTTGACTTGGTGGGGCGGAGGATGTCATTTCCCTGTATATTTATAATACTCTGAAGAGACTTTTCTAACAGTAGCCAAACAGTTATTATCGAAAATAATTTATAGCCTACAACTAAAACAAAACACAAAAATAGTCATTTTGTCTTTATCCGGCGCAGGGCCGATGGGGGGAGTCCATCGGCCTTGAGGAAAAAATCTGAACCCCTCCCCATCGGCCGAGCCACTTAACTTGATATCATGAAATTACCAGCTTTGAGGGCCGAACGGAGGCCGAAGGGGTGGTGTCCGTCGGCCCTAATCGCCATCGGCCGAGAGAAAAAAGGTCGATCACCCCATCGGCCGAGCCAGTTGATTATTTTCAAGTATTCACCGATTTTGAGGGCCGAAAAGGGGCCGAAGGGGTGTGTCAATCGGCCCTCCTTCAGCCAAAGTAATAAAGGCCGAACACTCCATCGGCCGAACCGGTTGAATCGGCACAACCAATTACGGGAGTGATGGCCGAAGGAGGGCCGAAGGTGGGTATCCAATAGCCCCCCACCGGCCCTCCATCCCTTCCTTCGAGACAGGATTCGACACGAGATTCAGAAGGCTTTTCCTGCAAACGTGCAGTAGGGCCGATGGAGGGCCGATGGAAGGCCGGTGGAGGGCCTATCGAAGGCATGTAGGGAGGTGCAGTTTCAATTCAGCTTTATCTGCTGAAATGACTAGTCGGATATGACATTCACATGCACGATAATCAGGGCCGATGGGGGGGCCGATGGTGGGCCTATGGTGAAATAACTACTCGACTTCGATTATCACGTGAAAATTTATAGAAAATTTTCTTATAAGACGTAGAATGGCAATAGGATGAATCACCGATAAAATTCCTCATTTCACTTCAACTCTTCTCAATTCTTCACATAAATTTGAAAAAAAATGACCGATTTTCGACCGATTATTGTGAAATTGAACGGCAAATTTGATGCAGAGTCGAATTATGTCGGTGGCCATGAGTTTATGGTTTACATTCCTTCAAACAATATTTCTCTCGAATATCTTCGACAAAGCATTGATCGGTGACTCAGTGCTTATTCCCTTCCGTTCAACTACTTCATTTACTATACAGCTGCTTCCCGACGAACCGGCAGGATGATGAAGGTCATTCTCGGTCATGATATTGATCTTATGCAGTTGTGCTCTATCGATGTAGAGCCAGTTGTGTTTGTTGTGTATCCTAAAGTGCAAAATCCTCAATTTGGTGTCCCGAACCATAATCAATTTCCCAAAGATAATTCTAATTTCGGGGTCCTAATTAATTTACTGGACAAGGAAGCGAGATGTAATGATGGCGTTCGAGCTCCCCAAAGGAATGTTCGTGTGGAGACGGATTCGGATCGTGGGTGGATTTGGACTCATCATCTCGATGATGATGAGGATGAAGATATTCCTCCCGCCTTGATTAATTGTTCGTTACAAGATTTTCTTGTATGGATTCGAGAGAGAGGGTGGCGTAAGTCAACGAATGAAGAGATCGTATACGACAACACGTAGCGAAGCAATTGGCTACTTCCTCTTGTTCCCCTTGATGTATCCGATTCAGGAGTGGCGCGGAACTTGAATACCGTTATCGACGGAAGTTTGCGGGCCGGATTGATGTTCAGCCCGAAAGACGAACTTTATGCTTCTTGTCGCTCTATTTCATTTGGAAAATGGTGCGGATTTTAAAGTGCGATGTTCGAGTGCTTCTCGCTTGGAATATTTGTGCAGAAGATGTGTTGATTGTCCATTCGAGCTATGGGCATACTGTAGAGGTGAGACGTGTTGGGAGGTGATTAAATGGGTTGCGGACCACAATTGTACCATTGATTTATCCGGTCTTGGCGAACGAAATGTGAGGTTGAAGGCTATAGCCGCTTATATAGCTCGTAGAATGCGTCGTCAAAGCAAATTAATGAAATCGGCCGATATTCAAAGTGGATCTATTGGATAGGTTTGGAATACAAGCAACGTACGGGGTGGCCCTCCGAGCGCGCAATGCAGCTATTTCGAGGATTTACGGCGGACATCCAGATTCGTTCAGCAAACTGCCTAAATATCTGCATTTGTTGGAACAAATAAATCCGGGCACTTATACGGACCTTGATGTTGGTGAGGATGGTTGTTTCCGACATTTATTTATGGCGCTTGGTGTATCCCGAGCCCCTTGGTTAGCTAACCTCGTGAAGGTTATTGTGGTGGACGGTACCCATTTGAAAGAGAGAAACAAGGGAATATTATTCGTCGTTGCTACTTTTGATGCGAACGAGCAAATATTCCCACTCGCGTTTGGTGTAGGTCCCATTGAAAATGATATTTCATGGACGTGGTTTATGATGCGACTGAGAGCCGCATTTCCAACGGATGATAGTTTAGTGATTGTTTCTTACCAACATAAAAAGCATAGCGAATGCGGTAAGGTGGTTTTCCCAGACGCACAACACGGACTTTGTTACTACCATCTCTCGAATAAGCTTGCGAGGCACGTGATTTGGGTCATCCGGTCCTTCTATCGAGCAGACTTATATTTATCTGGTCGACGAGTTCCATGACGCCATGAACGCTATCCGTTGGGGAAAACCGGCTATTTGCGAAAAGTTAATGGAAATCGGCTATTTTTAATAAATATTTAAAATGTTATTTACCGGTGAGGCGAAGAAACTGATTCACTCCGTATCTGGTGGCGTAGTATAAACCCACTTAATACAACGGGCCATACCTCCAGTGTTGACAAGGCGGACACACAATCGGCCCAAATCTGGTATCGCCTCGTATGCCCAAATCTATAATACAATTAAAGAATACCATTAAACATCATGACAAGTATAAAATTGTCGAAAAATAATTAAATATTAATTCGTACCTGAAGGGCCCAAACTGGCCCATAAATATTATATTTCGATTTCAAGCTCTCGATTCGCTTCGGTACGAAGCTCATGTAGAGGAGGAAGGCATTGTAGGTGTGGATCCCCATGGAAACGCGTTCCACGCGTCTAAATCATCCGCCAGGACCCACATCCACGTCTCAACCTTCTTCGTCTCGGTAGGAGCGAAGAAAAAACACATTAGTGCCAAGACATTAGTCACCTTCTGATGCTCATATTCAGAGAGCTCACCGGGCTTATCACTTTTCCACATTTTGAGTAAATCGCCTCCTATTATTGGATTTCCTTCTGTGAGGCTCATGTATACCGTCGATTCTCGGGCCTCGTGAGGTGCATTCGTATCAAAAGAAGAGGGACCGAAAAATAATCTAGTCACCAGTGTATATTCGAACTGTGAAAATCTAAGCTCTCGCCCGGATATGTGATAACGAACCTCCCCGGCCGGTGCCTGCACCTCATAGCACATCAGCTGATGCAAGGCTAATACGAAACTTTTTCCCTTCCTCCAGCTCAGCAGATGCCCAAACTGTCCATCTCTAAACCGTCGGACTAAGTTATTACCCCCCGTCTCGAAAGTGTCGTCTTAATCAGTTCCGGTAAAGAATCTCTCCAGTATGTAGTCACTTTAATGGTCTTCTCTCTAATCGGGAGTCAGATATAATCGGGCTGTCAGTCGAACAAAAAAAATTATAAAATGTTAAGATGAAGGGCCGAAGGCAGGGCCGAACCCGGCCTCGGGTGCAAACGCAGATTAACGAATACAAGGCCGAAAAAAACGAATAAAGGTCGTATTCACCATGGAAAATGACGACTGCAACCCAATTCAATTCATAATACTCAAATTTCGACACAATTTGACCAAAAATTCGACCTGAATTCCACAAAATTCGACAGAAATTCAACATGATATTTGACAAAAAAATCCACATGAATTCCACAAAATTGGACATATCAATCGCAAATTTCACAGCAATAGCATGCAATATCAAACAATTCGACACCCAATTCGATAAATTTAGACATGAATCTGACAAAATAACATGAAAGAGGGTCGAGAAATCCGAACCTGTTTGGCGTCCATGGCGTCTCGGCTGTCGGCGGTGGTTCCTCGACAAGGTTCCTCGGCGACGATAGTGTCGGCGCTCGGTTCATTCACCACCGGTTCTTATTTTCTCGTAAGGCCGAAAAAATGGGTTTTTGATTTCAAATACGTCTTTTGATTTATTATGAGGACCGATGGCACGACCGAAGGAGGGCCGATGGGGTATAAATTATTTCGGCCCTTGACAATCGACCTTGTTTTTTTGGGGCCGATAGATCGGCTTAAGGAGGGCCGATGGCTATCGGCCACGATGGAATTTTAACACGTAAAATCCATCGGCCCTCCTTCACCCTTCGGCCGTCCTTGTCCTCAATAAGATAAAATGACTAGATTTATGTTTTTTTTTTTTTTAACTTGATGGCTACATTTGTTTTTTTCTATTTCCTATTTGGCTAACAATAGGTATTTCCAATATCTAAAAGGCAGCTTCGAGTGCTAAGATTGAATTATTTATTCATGGCGTAGTAAAATATATTATTATTTACGGCGGAAAGTAAGATTTAGTTGATTTACATGTTGCGGGTGAAATGATTGGTGTCTCTATCGCTTTTATTTGATGAGACCATAAACCCCTCTCCACGTCATCCTTAACATCTCCGGAATCAACTCAGTTCATGCAGGCTTTACGAAAGAGATGATTTTAGTGGAGAGAAATTAAGCACACCAAATTCTGAGTTGGAAGTGTGTTTTGTAGTGAGGGTTTTACTGCCATAGCTCTTAGATTTCGACCTAGGGTGTTACTGCAATAGCTCTTAGATTTCGACCTAGGTTGCATGGATATGGACACGAGACATGATACGATACGGATATAGATATATGGGGTATGACACTTATAAAATAATATAGGACACGATACGGACACTAATATATAAATAATACTCCTCCGTCCCAAAATTCTTGTCCAATTTGCTTTTTGCACGGCTTTTTAGGAGAGTTGTTAGTTGTGTATAGATTGATATAAAGTTGGGGGTCCCACAAAAAAGTTGTGTGCAATAATAATTTACTAAAAAAGGAAAGTGGACAAGAATTTTGGACAACCCAAAATGGAATAATGGACAAGAATTTTGGAACGGAGGGAGTACTAAATTATTAATATGTAAATTTAAAAATTATTAAAATACATATATAAATAAAACAACAATATTATTATAAATATATTAAATAATTATCATATTAAAAGCATACTAAAATTTATGAGTATTAAAAAAAACTAAAAAGACTAATTAATTAATTTTAATTGAATTTATTAACTAAATCCAGCCCAATAAATCCAATTATTCTCCAACCATGTCCCTTTTCGAAATTGTCATGTCAGACAGTCAATAACGTATCCGACACGTGTCCAATTTTTTTTTTTTTTAATGTGGACATAGTTTTGATTTGTTGGACATGTGTCGGACGCGTGTCCGTATCCGACACGTGTCCGATACTGATGCGTCCGACTTTTGCGAGTGTCCGTGCAACCTAGATTTTGACCAATCTTTTAAAGTTTATTTTAAACAATCAATTTCTTATTTCCATTCTAGTCCATACATGATCCTATGATCTTCAATTAAATGCAATTCTTTAACCTCAATCTCATATATAAAACTTACGTACTAAGTGAGATTTTTATTCCGTAACCTTTCGGCTACAAGACATTCACTTCAATCGCCAATCGGTACATTATTCCAAGAAGACCTTACTAAATAACAAACATTTGAAAAACCCCAAATATAATACAGACAAATTTATGTCACTTAACTCGAAGAAGACCTTACTAGATAACAACCATTTGAATGGAATATGTATTGAGGTTAAAACAAAAAGAATGGAATAAAAAACCCTTAACTCGAAGAGTGATATCTCTGGTTCGATATATATACGACCGACTAGTTCTTCCTTATTCAACCTACTCTCATTAATTCATCTAAAACCGAACGAAAAGAAATCTAATTATTTGATGATTGGATCTATGCCTATTAATCTAATGATGGTGGGTTGTTGTCTTTGTTGACCAAAATTACGATATAAGGTATGTAAAAGGGATATAATTAGATTATAGTATAATTATTTGTTAGTCTTAATTAGATTCTTTTTATACCTAACCAACCACCAGATTATAGTAATTGTGGAAAAGAGTAAACTAATTTTTGAATAATTTACTGTGGGCCCAGCAAACTGAAATTTAGTACTAAGGCAATAATAGCATATAATTCTTTTTAATCGTTCTCACCCCTCTATTATTATACTACTGGAATATCTATATCATAGATTCAATAGTAAAAGCTTGGTTAAAATAAAATATGAGTTATAAATATAAAATACAAATAACCATTTCAATCGTTAGATTATGCTAGATCAATGAAAATCCCGCCCCTAGTTAAATTCCAAAGCTTTTCATTAGGCACGGCATTTTACATTTGTTTTGTTTTGCTCTTTTATTTTACTTTTTATGATTTTTTTTTAATATAGAGGAAGAGCTCAATAACGGATTTTCACAAATTTACGGGGTTGATTTGGAAATTCATGTAAACTAAGTACTTAATTGCCTTTTCAGAATCATCAATTTGGGGAAATCCATACCCTAATTCGGAAACCCTAACCCTAATCTAAATCTTCAATTAACCACAATCTGTATAGGTGAATCGTCTCTCGAACTCCGGAAAGAAACAACTACGGAAAGAAACCTAACCAGCAAAATATTTCGGTATTAAATATAATTAATTCAGAGGGTAGAAACTAGAAATGTAGTTACCCCTTTTAGTTCGAAAAAAAAAATATAAAATTTATAGGCCCATTAGTATGCAACTAACCCAGGCCCATTTGATATTCTTGCTACAAAACCAGGCCCATTGAATTTATACAAATTTTCCAGCCTTACTAAAAGTAGGCAACTGAAGGGTTCTTCTCACCATGTTGCCGGAAGGAAGTGATGACTCTAATTTTATTGATGGATTTACTTGGAAACATGTGGTGTTGGGTTATGGATGTGGTTTGCCTATAGGCATCATTGTTGGTCATTTCATAATTGTATACCGAAGGCCTACATGGTTGGTGTCACTCTTCCTTGGAGTTTCATAAAATGATGGAGGAAATTCAAGGTCGAGAAAACCTTGATTAAGTGTGGGTTTTGTACTTGAATTATATTGTTTGCTTTTTCTTTCTTTTGCAGAAGTGAAGGATTGTTTTTCATGTGACATATTTCGTGTTGGTATTCTACTCAACTGCACATTATAGTTATGTTGGTGTTTGTTGTATTTGGATAATTCAATAATATATCATCTCGATTATAAATTCTTTTTCTAAAAAAATATCACTTAAATTTGCTGGAAGTGTAGAACACGAAGTCCTACACAGAGTGAAATAAGAATCATAAAAATTAAACTTTGTTTCAAACTATAGAGAACTATAGAATAGTGGAGACATCGGGAATACAAAGTGTTTTATTATGAGGATAAAAAATCTCTATTTATAAATAGGGATGTCGATCGGGACGGGATCGGGAATCCCAATGCCGAATTTCGGGATCTAGACCCCGAAAATAGAAGAAATGTCATCCCAAAACCTCAAGTACTGTGAAATTAACGAAGAGCAAGTAGTACACGGTATCAAATACAATCACCAGAACTTGAGAAATGATTTTCGGTTGTGTAACTCTAAAAGAATTCGAAATGAATGTACTTCACAAACTGCTTTTCCATCACCTATTTTAGTGGTGATTTATTTGAGTTACCCGATAATTTTAAAATATTATTGATAATACACGATTAGACACAAAATGTTAGAGCAATTGAAATGAATCGTGCAATTACAATAAGACACACGATTAGACACAAATATTCGAGCAATTGAAATGAAACGTGCAATTACAACATGACACATGACAAAAATAAATAAATTGAAGTATAGACACTATTAGACACAAAATGTTCGAGCAATTGAAATGAAACGTGCAATTACAATATGACACAGGGTTAGACACAAATGTTCGAGCAATTGAAATGAAACGTGCAATTACAATATGACACATGACAAAAAAAGAATTGAAGTATATACACTATTAGACACAAAATGTTCGAGCAATTGAAATGAAACGTGCAATTACAATTTGACACACGATTATACACAAATGTTCGAGCAATTGAAATGAAACGTGCAATTACAATATGACACATGACAAAAATAAATTACAATATGACACATGACAAAAAAAATAAATTGGAGCAAATTGAAGTATAGACACTATTAGACACAAAATGTTCGAGCAATTGAAATGAAATGTGCAATTACAATATGACACACGATTAGACACAAATGTTCAAGCAATTGAAATGAAACGTGCAATTACAATATGACAAAATTAAATAAATTGGAGTATAGATGGAAAGGGCCGAACCCCAGCTTCTCAAGAAACCAAGGACTTACAATTTTTTTTAAACCATTAGATAATTAATTAATTGTGATGAACTATCACTTTTCCGAATCAAATCTCAAATCATAATATATTGAAAAAAATATTTTTTGTCTCAGGTTGGTTACAATTTGATTTTAATATGTTATTTTGTCAAGGTCCAATTTTAGTCTTCTATATTATACATCAATCCAATTTTAGTCTTCTATATTATACATCAATCCAATTTTTGTCTTTTTTTTGTCTTTTTTTTTTTCAAAATCGAACCTTCTTTTCCAATTTTAATCAGCGGGTGCGTGGTGACTGTATAACACGCGCTGCACTTATTTAGAAAAAATTATTTTTCATCTGTCAGGTTGGTTCTAATTCGATTTTAGTCCGCTATACTGGCTAAGACAATTTTTAGTCCATTAAGTTACACATTAGTCTAACTTGCATCATTTTTTCAAAATCAAACCCTCAAGTGAAAATTAATTCACTTGAGACCCGTCTTTATTTCTTGTATTATGTCACCTGGCCCGGCCCGAACATATGCTCGGTCCAAATGCGACATTTCCTCTCAGACTCACTAGGTCACTTAATTACCTGGAATTATTTGGGTCTTTAATGGACCAAAACAATTGGTAATGGTATAGTGACCCCTTAGCTATTGGATGAGTTTGGAGGTCAAATGCCCATTAGGGTTTTGACCAAGCCCTTATAAATAGTGGACAAGGGGTCATTTCCTCATGACGAGCTTCTTGTTGTGTGTTTCGGAAAAAGTGAGTCCAAGTGTTTTGTCGTAAGCTTTTGTGCGTCTCCGTCCATCTGGAGTTGGAAGCTTGGGCACGGGAACAGTCCAGAAGACCTTTTCTGGACCGAGTCGAAAAGATCGTATCTAGGACGATCGCTCAGGTATGGGACTCTTTCCCTACACCTTTCACATGTGTGACCATCACCAACCGCCACTTCAAACATCTACCGGACCATGATCTGAAAAAGTTAAAATATAGAGGGGTGAGTACGACTGCTCAGTGGGGTCAAACATTATCCACACTATAAACTATAAAAAATTTAACATGAAAAATTAGACATGCAAGCCCGGAGGCTTAACCCGAAGGTTTTACTGCGTGAATGCCCGAAGGCTAACCCGAAGGTTTTACTGCGTGAATTGCCCGAAGGCTAACCCGAAGGTTTTACTGTGTGAATTGCCCGTAGGCTAACCCGAAAGTTGCGTGAATTACCCGAAGGCTCTGTCTGTACTGAATAACGCATGAGAAAAACAGTATAGTGTATAAGAAGGATAAAAGAAAAAACCCAATTTTAATCTTTAAATGTCGTGTATGGATTTGACAAGTATTTGTACGTGCACATAATCAAAAGCTGACCAACATGACTTAATTACCTTAGGAAGAATTGCATCACCGAAACGAATAAAGATATAATTACTAAGCCACCAACTCACGGTAATTAATGCAAGGAAGAAAATTTCTTATAGTAATAAATTCATAATGTATCCTTCTCCATCACAACTTGCTATGACTTCAAATAAATTTAGTACACACTTAATATATATATATTTTTTTGAACGTTTTCTATTACGCATGCCTATTTCTATTATTTTCTGGATTAAATAAATCGCATATGCACAATACAAATGTTTAACCTATTCTATATTATTTTATAGTAGTCAATCATGCAAATTCCATATCTCAATATTATTAATGTTACAAATAAAACAAGTCAAAATTCACTATGTCCCAAAAGTTTCAGTTTTTAATATCTAACAAATAAAAGGGCACCGTGAATTAATGTATTTGCTTCTTAAATATCTAAGAACAATTATACTACCTTACAGTTAAGAAAAACAAGATCATAATTATGAATTTATGCAGTTCCTACTATCCACATTGCATTTAATTTCCAATAATTTATACATATATATCTACAGTTTTCCTAGCAAGTTTTAAAACATAAATTCATTTTATCACTAAGATCCACGGTCATTAATCAACATGCTAATGAGTTCTAATAATTTAATGTCATTTACTCTAAATTAAGTCCATGATAACATCCTAAAACTTAAATCACACTTAATGACAACTTTGTTATGCAGCGTACAATTGACTAAGCTTCCTCTAATCCTATGAAAGATTTAAAACAGTCTATTCTCATACCAAACCTTACGCAGACATAATATCTCTACATATTAATTAAAATCTTTAAAGTTAAGGACTATGTCAAATCAGAAGAAAAATGTAAAGGACAAAATAACAAGATTTAACTATGTTGTACCTTGAAAGAAAACGAAAGGAATCAAGAACTGAAATCTGAAAACGCTGGTGTAGGCTAGTATAAAAAATTCTCTCTAAACGGTTTAGGACTAGGAAGGAATTTTGTGACACATGCATCGTGGTTAAAGTATATATATATATATATATATATATATATATATATATATATATATCTAATTTAAGTGGATTTAAGATAGGCATGAGTTTTATATACGAGATTATCTCTAACAATACAATAAGACTTCGTGTTTGGATAAATAACAAACAAAAAATTTATTATTCTAATCTAAGGGATATACGCACCTCTATCTAATAGTAATAATTTAAAATACTTAGATATGATATTTTTCTAGCAGGACAGTCACAAATATTGAGATAGGCTTACAAAAATTTGGCCTAAACGCATGACTATTAAATTATTTGATTTTTCTTTTTTTTTTTACAAAATTAAATACGAGGCTCCACATAAATAAAAAAATCCATCTATGTCTAAAATTATAACTAAACAGTCCGGCACAGTAAAAAAATGAAAACATTAAACAAATATGAAAAATGTCATCATCATGCTTTTTCGTTTAATTAAACATCTAAGGTGCGACTTATAGGACTTACCCACAAAATATCATGCATGAGATGCAAATGCAAATGCAAATTTTATTTTATAATAATAATAATTATTCTTTTAAATTTAAATTTCGGGGTGTTACAGATTCACTCCACTAGAGAATCCGTTCTGACTTACCCCTTTAACCCAACTTGAGCATGAGCTTGTATTTAGACTCAATCGATTCCCGTATTTAAGATAGAAATATGCGTTAATTAATTAGGCCCACTGACAGCTTAAATTAATTAACATCTTATTATATTCATGAGTAGTACCACTCGACCTTGTTAACACACCTGAACTTAATCAACCGGCCGAGTTTAGTGTGCTAATCCTTACGAGTTTCTTAGGGGATATTATCAACCCATTTTACTAGGATACGGTTGCAAGATATAGACAACCAACTTGAGCCACAAAGGACTACTAGCACCATAGTAGGTCAAAGTGATAGATAGCCAAATGAACTCAACTGAAGTCTTACCAAGCTTAAGACCAGCTAAGTCACCAAGATCTTGGTTCTCCACTAAGGTCAGTCAGGAGAATACATCTGACTGTGATCCATCAATACACCACCTTAAGTGTACCAGTAATGACAAGCAGCCAAGACAAGCCACTTCTTATCTAAACTACAGCTTAAAACGACAACTTTTCCTTTATATCTTGTCAGTTCAACCAATGGTGTAGCCTTCTGTGATACCCGACACACTACACAAATCTAACTTTTATACAAGATAAATGATTACATGTGCAAATATATATATTTATCAGATAGGAGAATAAAATAGTGATAAGGAAAAAACACATTGTATACAAGCATTAAATTTGCTTCTAGTATACAAAATCCCAACATTAGCGACTTTACACAGTTTCAAACACAGGGTTTGAGTTATCTCCAATTAGGAAGGAGTTCTTACAATAAGAACAGTTCAATTTGGAGGAAAAATAAGGTTAGGAACGATACCTTCCTCCTTCGTATGTTGTTGCGTACTCGATTGTTGCTCGTGTGTCGGATCTTCGATCCGCGTGTCCCGGCCTTTTTCTCCCTTTGGGTGGTCAGAGAACTGGAGAAAATAAGATTATGTCTCTCCTACACATCAACGCCGTGCGTCTATAATTTGTGTATGTGTGTAATCTGTTTCTGAACAGAATACTAATATATATAAGCTTCAAAAGCCAATATAATATTAATATATTTGTAGCCCATTAATTTAATTATATTCCTAATGGACTTCCATATAATTAGCCCATAATACAATTAATTAATCCACTGGGTTACTAATATTTATCAATTAATTGGCCTAACCAATTAATTCCATATAAATAACATTATTAAATAATGTAAAAATACATTAATCTATTAATAATGATTTCTGAGAGACAACAAATTACTAGGCAATTAATTCGGCCAGATCAGGGATCTAATACAAGAAATAAAGATGAGCCTCAAATTAATTAATTATCAATGCTCAAATTTGAACAAAATTAATTAATAAACACATATTCATTCCACTAGAGAATCCGTGCTTTGACTTACCCCTTTATCCCAAATTGAGCAAGGGCTTGTATTTTAGACTTAATCGATCTCCGTATTTAAGAGAGAAAATATCCGTTAATTAATTAAGCTCACGAACAACTTAAATTAATTAACATCTTATATTCCTAAGTAGTACCACTCGACCTTATTAACACACTCCAACTTAATCAACCGACCGGGTTTAGTGTGACAATCCTTTCGAGTTCCTCGGGGGATATTATCAACCCATTTTACTATGATACGGTTTGCAAGATACATACAACCAGCTCGAGCCACAAATAACTACTAACACCCAAGATACGTAGATTCGGTCGCGTTGACGTTCACCATAGTAGGTCAAAGTGATATATAGCCAAATGCGCTCAGCTGAAGTCTTACCAAGCTTAAGACCAGCTAAGTCACCGAGATCTTGGTTCCCCACTAAGGTGAGTTAGGAGAACACATCTCACTGTGATCCGTCAATACACCACCTTCAGTGTACCAGTAAAGACAAGCAGTCTAAGACAAGCCACTTCTTAGCTAAACTGCGCTTAAACCGACAACTTATCCTGAAGTTGTCTCAGCTGTGATAACTGTTTATATCTTGTCAGTTCAACCAATTTGTGTTGTCTTCTGTGATACCCGACACATCACACAAATCTAACTCTTATACAAGTTAAAGGATAACATGTGCAAATATATATATTTATCAGATAGGAGAATAAAATAGTGGTAAGGACAAAACACTGTATACAAGCATAAAATTTGATTCCAGTATACAAAATCCCAACAATTCTCCCAGTTATACTAAAGTAAACTTTTAGTATACAATGTGTCAGTTCTAGGTACAAACTAGTACTCAGCTATGGTGCAAACTAGTACTCAACTATCTCTCAGCTATCTATCATATCTATCACTGCATCTTCTCCCACTTATACAAAAGTTTCTGTAGTCCTAAGTGGGGAGCATCTCTACCATCCCTAAGCCACGAACATGCTTCTCGTAAGCCGGGAGTGGTAAGCTCTTCGTGAAAGGATTAGCTAGGTTGAATTCAGTTCCAATTTTGTCAATCACCATGTCTCCTCGATTTACGAATACTCGTATAATGTGGTACTTCATGTCTATGTGTTTAGACGCCTTGGGAGATCTAGGTTCCTTAGAATTTGTCACTGCACCCGCATGGTCACAATAAATCGTGATCGCCTTTGGCAAATTCTGAACAATATCAAGATCCAGGAGGAAATTCTTGAGCCAAACTACCTCTTTCGAAGCTTCTGAAGTAGCTACATACTCTGCTTCCATGGTTGAGTCCGCAATGCATTTCTGCTTTGCACTCCTCCATGAAATGGCTCCACCTCCCAAGGTAAACACATAACCCGAGGTAGACTTCTTCTTGTCTCTCGGCACTGGAAATCCGATTCTCGTATAACCCAAAGACACTAGACTATCGGCCGGTAAACAAGCCTATAATCTCTAGTCCGTTTAAGGTACTTGAGAATATGCTTGACCGCAGTCCAGTGTTCCTTTCCAGGGTTAGACTGATATCTTGAGACCATGCCTACAACATATGAGATATCTACTCTCGTACAAAGCATCGCATACATGACGCTACCGACAACGCGAAACATATGGTACTAGCCTCATACTTTCTATCTCTTCGGGCGTTTTAGGGCAAACTGATTCTTGGATAGAAAAATGCCATGTCCGAAAGGTACCGAACCTCTCTTGGCATTTTGCATGCTTGAAACGAGCAATAACGAGATCAATGTAGGACGCTTGTGACAAGCTTAACATCCTTTTCTGGCGATCTCGGATAACCTTGATCCCAAGGATGTAAGCAGCTTCACCTAAGTCCTTTATTTGAAACTGCTCGGATAACCATGTCTTTACGTCTGATAACACTTCAACATTGTTGCCAATGAGAAGGATGTCATCTACGTAAAGTGCAAGAAACACCACTGATCCGTTAACACAAATACGGTACACACACCTCGTTAGGACAAGATACAATTCCATAGGATTTGACTACCTCGTCGAAAACGCTAGTGCTATAACCGAAAAGCTTGCTTAAGTCCATGAATAGACTTCTTAAGCTTCCAAACTAGATGCTCTTCGCCCTCCTTCACATAACCATCTGGCTGTTTCATGTAGATGTCCCTACCTTTTTCAAGGTGACCGTTTAGGAATGCGGTTTTGACATATATTTGCAAGATCTCTAAGTTCATGTGAGCTGCTATGGAAAGGAGAACTCGAATGGACTTGAACATTGCTACAGGCGAGAAGGTCTCTTCGTAATCGATACCTTCTTTCTAGGTAAAACCCTTCGCCACTAGCCTGGCCTTAAATGCCATGATCTCTCCATTCGGTCCTCTCTCTTTCTCTTGTATACCCACTTACTACCAATAGCCTTGCAGCCCTCTGATAATTCAGTGATCTCGTATACATCCATATCAATTATGGACTTAAATTCTGAGTCCATGACGAATCGCTAGGACTCTGCATCTACATCTCCCACTTTGCTTCGTTGTAAGTCCAGGGGATCCACGGTAACTTGTTCATACGCCTGGAGATGATCAAACGTATCCTCGGTGAACATGTACCGTCAGTGTAAATATCACCCTCCCACTACTTGAACGAACGGTGTCAGGCGCTGTGTTAACAGATTGTGCAGTTACTCGTGGATTACTATCTTGCACAACTGGCTGTTCAAGTGGAACTCGACCACCTTGTAATTCCTCAAGGATGATGTCAACTCGAGATTTATGGTTACTAGTTTAATCCTCTTCTAAGAACCGAGCGTTAGGGCTAACAACGATCTTCTATTCTTTAGGATCATAAAAGTATCCACCCTTCGTTTCCTTCGGATACCCTATGAACAACATCACTTCGAACGTGATTCCAATTTGTCGGCCTTGCCTATTTAGCACATAAGCGGGGATAACCCCAAATCCTTAAGTGGTGCCTACTGGGGTTTGTGCCCACTCCACAACTCGAAATGGATCTTTTGTACCGACTTGGAAGGCACACGTTGGCTGCAAGTATGCTCGCTGTCTCTAGGGGCATATCCCCAAAAGGAAACCGGCAAAGTGCATAACTCATCATTGGCGAACCGTCTCTAAGAGACTTCGGTTCCTTCTCTCTCGACACACCATTCTGGCGAGGCGTGCTCGGTCGTGCCGGTACGGGATGTAATCCCACATTCTCGTCAAGTAGTCCTTGAACTCATTGGATAGGTATTCCCTACCACGATCGAGATCGTAGTGTTTTGATTTCTTTACCTAGCTTCTTCTCCACTTTTGCCTTGAATTCCTTAAAGGTTTCAAAGCAATCCACTTGTGGCGAAGAAGGTAAACATATCCATACCTCGAGTAATCGTCGGTAAATGTGACGAAGTACCCATACCCTCCACGAGCTTGTGTAGACATGAGCCCGCACAAGTCGGAATGTATCAAACTTAATACTTTTGTGGCTTTATAACCTTTTGCCTTGAAAGGCCTATTCATCATCTTTCCTTCCAAACATGTTTCGCAAGTTGGAAATGGTTCAACTTGGAGAGACTCCAATGATCCATATACCACCAACCTTTGAGTCCTATTAAGATTGATGTGACCTAGTCTTATGTGCCACAGATAAGTTTGGTTTACCTTAGAAGACTCTTTCCTCTTCTTATGATTTGATGATGAGGAAGCAATATTAATAGAACTATGCGATTTACAAGTAATAGTATATAAAGATCCGTTTAATGGTCCACATGACGTATAAAATCATCATCTTTCATGATAGAAACTTCACTATCCCGAGTTCCTAACATCTTGAACTCAACTAAGCTATTACATTATCACGGTTCATCATTCGGCTAGGGGTTTTGGGATCTTCAAATCTTATCATCTTGAATCTCATCCCAACATATTATTTTAGAAGACATGTTACAATAGTTTTGGTATGTAATACGCATTATTTGATTATTATTATTGGAGGTTTTGGCAAAAAAAAAAGGATATATTTGTTCGAAATTTCAATTTTAACACGATTCTTTTAACTTGGTCAATTAAATGATGAACTTTAATTTTCTTGCAATTTAAGGTACATTCCGATCCCAAAATTTTTTCGGCCATCGGAATGCTGACATGGACATCTCAAAATGACATCGTTTTGAACTTGTAAATGTTTTTGCGAATTAAATCGCTAACTTTTATATTTTTGCAAATTAAATCAGCAACTTTCATGTTTTTGCAATGTAGGACATATTAGAAAGCAGTGTTGAACCGACACTAAATTTCGAGACAAACAAGATTAATATTACTAAATATCATGTTTTTGAACATCAAATCGGTATTTGACCGTTGAAAAATAAAAAACCCTAGTTCCAAAAACATCATTAACATTAGAATTCAAAACATCATTAACAGAGTTTCAAAATATCATTCCATCGAATATTGTATTAAAAAATGATCAATAACTATTATATTACAATATAATTCCACCGAGTATTATATTAAAAAATCATTAAAGAGACCATCTTCCACCGAAGAAGAAGAAAGCTCAGGAGTGCAGCAAAGCTCCCAACAACAAAGGAAGAAAAGACAAACATCGCAACAATCTCAAACTCATAAAATATTGAAGGAGAGAGCACAAGTTTACGATATTGAATTTCATTTCTCATCTATAGTTCATTATTTCTTCTGGCTATATTTTTTTGTCTTTGAACGAAACTTGAATTTTTATGTAACACAAATTGCAGTCCAAAACAAGGATTCAGTGTTTTGGTTGGTGAATCCAATACTATTTATACACGGGTATGAATCTATTAGTATCAAATTCACCTTGAAAAATTTGTGAGATGACAATATTAAATTTGCTTGATTAACAGATGTTTAATGATAAGAGCATTCGTCAAATGAGCTCTACACATGTGAGTGCGGTACCAGCTCGAAGCCGATCGTGTGTTGAGGTTGAGGGGGAAGGGGAGCTGGCTACGGGAGAACAAAGAAATAACATGGAAACTCAGAGAGACGCAGTGGATTTCTAATGATAGATTTGAATAACTCTGTTTTTTAGACGCTTCAAATTATTGATGGCTTTTGAATGTAATACTCGATGCTATAATATTTTGAAATTTATTTTTTGATGTTTCTAAATTATACCAGATTCTACTTTCTCTTTTAGAAACATGAAATTGAGTAATGTTAATTTTATTTGTCCATTGAAATTTAGGAGGGTTCAAATTGTGTTATTTTTATTTATTATTTTTTAAATGTCTTATATTGCAAAAAATTGAAAGGTGGTCATTTAATTTGCAAGAATTTAAAACATAGTGATAAAATTGAAAAACTTGAAAGTTGATGATTTAATTTGCAAATACATTTCATATTCATAACGACGTCGTTTTGGGATGGCCACGTGGACAACCAAGCCAGCATTCAGGTGGCCGTTAAAAATGATTGGAGGGTCGAGGCGCGTGTGTCTTAGAATTGCAAGAAATTTAAACCTCGTGATTTAATTTGACCAAAATTTTAAAAAGCGTGTTTTTAATTGCAAATTCGGATAAGCTTTGTGCATTTTTTTGCCAAAACCCTTAATATTATTATTATTATTATTATTATTATTATTATTATTATTATTATTATTATTTATGTGTATTCTATGAATTATACGAATTATTGATGCTTATATTACATTCCTTGCACAAGTCATTAAGATAAATTCTTATGTTAGAACGGGCATGCGTGACTTTATTATTCAATATCCATAGTTTTTCCATTCAAAACCAAGGTTATGGTGGGGAGTAGTTATTGTTTTTTCCTTATTATACATTGTGCTGCTATATTTCTTGTGTTTATAACAAACATGAAAGGAAGTGTCGAAATCGGGCTCTGGGATCGAAATTAGCATCCTCATGAAAATCCCCGGTCAAATTCCAGTCAGTCGTTGAAATCGAACCGTTTGAAAAGTTTATGATATGTATAACCAAGTATTTCTTTTAAATATCTATTATCTCCATATTTTATTGGTATAATATATCGTTTGAATAATCGTATACAACCCTACCGGATAGGTCAGTTATCGAAGCCAGGGTTGAGCCAGAGGCTTGTATGCAGTGCCGCCCGCCTCCGATTAACCCATTTTTGCTGGGGGCTCAGGAGCTCGGGCTTGAGAAACTCGATACGAGCTTTATATTCGGGGTTCGAGCTCAACTAGCTAAAAAATCATGGTATTCGAGGCACCGATTCCGAAAGCTCGATTTCGGTATATCGAGCTCGATTCTAAGCTCGATAAAATTAAGAAGATAATATTTTTTTAATTTTTAATTCAAGATCGAAAGCTCGAATTCGGTACCGAAGCTCGAATTCGGTACCGAAAAAGCTTCGATTCGGTACCCAAAATCTAAAAATGCAATTTAATCGAGCCCAGGGCGCACGAAGCTTTCAACCAGGATATTGCAATATTCGAATTTGGCTCGATTAATTATCAATATCAATATGAGGTTCGATTTTGTTTCGAACTCAGATCGATATTATCAATGTCGGCCGAGCCTTATCGAAGCGCTGGTTTCAGCCCGAGCTATTCGATAAAAAGCTCGATTCGATAACAGACCACCCACTGAGTAGTCGCATATAATATTAAATAACATAATAAAAAGAAAACTTGATGTAATTAAACTAGTAAAATAAAATAAAAACGTTAAGCAATATAAAAGTGTTTAATGTATCTTTCAGTACCTTTCCTGAAGGACTCTTCACCGCCAATTTTCATAATTTATTTGACATTAACTTACCAATACTCAGTCGTTATTATCAAACTATCAAACTGATCTTTCCAATAACTTTTGGAAGGTTCGATCTCCGTTAAGCAATATTTATGAGCCATATCCTGAGTTGTCTTAGCATACTCTGTCTCGAAACCATCTGTCCGGTTCAATACATTCTAACATTGGACAGTTACGCCATCTAAACACTCACAAATGTAGAGTCCAAAAAATTCATTAGAGAGATTCCACTATCCATTTGCAACTAACCTGACATCCGTCATATTCCTCCATCTTTCTAACAATAGTTTGGAGGCATCAATACCAAATTGTTTAGGGAAGTAGAGTAAATTTTTAGAGGTTCTACATTTGAAAGAAAGCCGATCGCCTTCACTGCTGCCTAATTCCGGGAATTTGCAAATGGTTGCGCTCTCGAGTCACTCAACTTCAAACAAATTGCAGAAAGCTCGAGGTTATTGACTTGGGAAACAACAATATACAAGACGTATTTCCTTTTGGATGGAGACTCTTGCCGAAGCTTAATCCTAGTTCTGAAGTCTAATAAGTTAAACGACGTTATATTACCTCCTGCAAAGACTCGGATGTTACTGTTCCCGCAGGTTACGAAAGTGTTGGATATATATCTCGAATGAATTTAATGGCACATTGCCGGATAGATGTTTGAGGAACTTTCCAGCTATGGCGATTAATGCCAAGGGAAAATATGACATTAGAAATAAATTGGTTCAGCAAACTAGGAGTCAATGGAATTTGTTTTGAAAGGCTCGCAGTTGTCACTCTGTAAGAATCTTGACAACCTTCATACCTATTGACATGTCCAACATGATAAGATTTGGAGTATTCCGAATTTTATTGGAAGCCTTAATGAATTAAAGTACTTGAATTTGTCATTTAATAGTCTCAACTTTGGTCTAAACCATCCTTGCTTGGCGATTACTACGCAAACTTTACTTACCTTAATTTTTTTAGAAGTATTAAAACTTTCAATGAATGATACTAAATGGGTAAAAATTTGTGTGCGAGATGCTACAAGCAGTACGACGTGATCCCACATGCTTCCAATTCTCATCCCTTATGGCCCTTGTTGGCCGTGTAGAAAAGACTCGTTGACTCATTATTACTTTTTTTCTCTTAAAATTTTTTTGAATTATTTTTTAAACATTTTTCCTCTTTATTTTAAGGACGGGTGTGTCGCTCTTTTCGTATACGAAGTGTCAATCTTGATAAAACAAAAATGTCGATCGCGACAAACAATTTTTTTAAATTAATTTTTTTCCCCTTTGGTTTTCGGGACACGATTTATCCAAAGTGTCGTTATTTGGCACTCAAGCAGATTGGATCATAGTTGCGTAATGTAAAATGCATGATATATTAGTCCATCTCTATTTATTTTGTTCGATTGGAGTTATCTAAACTTAAGTGAAATGCTTCATTCGATGACCAAATCACCATATTCCTTCTCTTAACTCATTTCCAAACAATAGTGGAGTTGCATTATTTGGGTTATTTATATACATAATGATCTGCAATGTGAATTGAGTCCACTTAAGTCTTGAACCCATCATCATATTCTATTAAACCAATTTGCTTCCCTCATACTTCTAATATCCAAGAAAACATGTCATATCATAATTAACAATTTTATATATGGACTAAATTATAAAAATAAAACTAAATTAAAGAAACTTAGTAGAAGAAAGAATAACGACTTTGATAGTTGACTACAATGTGTGATACATGTCAACTAGACATTATGAATTAATTGATCTTTAAAGTTCTTTAAAAAATTGCTTTTAAGAGTAAATATTTTGATATTATAAAGAATAACGACTTTTGATAGTTGACTACTAAAGTGTGAGACACATAAACTAGACATTATGTATTAATTAAATTCTAAAGTTCATTTTTAACATAATTCTTTTTAAGAGTAAATATGATATTAGAATACGGAGTTATATCCATTTTAGGACCGAAAAGTATATTAATTATCGATTCATAAAACAAAAGTATAGACACCATTTCGAATGATTTAAATTATAAAATCAAATTAAGACTTGTAAAAACACACATAAGACACACAAAGTGACTGGATCCAAACTGACTATCATCTTGGGTTGGACACAATACCCTAAAAGAAGTAGAGTAGAGATGTAATTTGGAGTCTTAGTTTATGCGTGAACTTTGAAGTGTTAGTGGGAAAAGAATGACTAAAAAAGTGGAAAAAGGGAAAGTGACTAAAGAAATTTTTAAAAATGATATCTGCGAAAGGTTAAGTGGAAAAATTCGAATTTCCACGACTTGACTAAGTCTCCTCTTACATCACTTAAATTCAAGACAACTTCTATAGAATAACATTCAGTATTTCTGCCTGAGAGAATCAATTTTCATGGATATACACTCCCAATTGTTCCTTGTGTCAGCTTCTTTTTACTCCTTTGTTTTTTAATGAGCTACAGCGGCAGCCATTGGTAAAATGGTGATATCAATTGCGATCGTTCTTCACTTTAACTTACTTTAAAGGCTCACCTTCCAGATCCCCATGGTATATTAACCAAAAGTTTGGACTAATCATACCTCGTACATGATTGGATAAAGAGTTAGCAATGTGATTCTCGTCTACAACCGAGTAATCGAAATGCGGATATTTTTGGTAATGATCTTGCGGGCACCATTCCATCGGAAATTGGAAATCTTTCTTCCCTTGTTTCTGCATACATGGGCTTTAACTCCTCCTTTGGTTCTTATTCCCATGGAAGAGTGAAAAATCTTTTCTTCGCTTGTTGTGTCTGCAAATACATGGCCTTTAATTCGCTTCTCTAGCGCACAATTCCATCGGAAAGGGGAAATCTTTCTTCCCTTGTTTCTTTATACTATGGACACTAACTCCCTTCTCCGGCACTATTCCATCTAAATTGGAAATCTTTCTTCCCTTGTTTCTCTCGTCTACGGGTTTTTAACTTCTTCTTCCGGCACTATTCCTCCATCCATGTTCAACATGACAATCGCTTTTGAGAATTTGAACTTAGTGGAGGAACCACTTGATTGGTAATGCTATTGTGTGTATATCCATATTGAATCTTGTTTCCTTGATTTGATGTGTTAGTTTATCAACACACACGAGTTTTTTTTTTTTTTTTTTTTTTTTTTTTTTTGCAATAAGGTTTCTACGGTTCTTCTTCTCGGTATTTTGAATAGAAAATCAATAGCACATATTCCTCTTTTTTTTCCCGAGGGAATCGATTCTAATTTCTTTTATATAAGAGCCATTTACAAACGAGTAGGTTTTTACTTACAAACGATAAGAGCCAAAAATTAATGTGATAAAATTCCTGCATGGAGGACACAAACAATGTACCGTCGATATCACCCATTCAAACAACGCAGCTTTTCATCCTCTTCTTCAACACCGGCCCGAGAATTCCGTATTGGATAAGAGCCATTTACAAACGAAAAGAGACAGAAAAGAGGAAAATCGAAAAATCGATTCCCTTAACTATATAGTTACTCGTCCTGTCGCTTCGTAATAGAACATGGTAAACTGGGAATTTACTTAAGAAAAACAGAAGCGCATCGATTAATCTAAACAAGAAACCACAATCCTTTCATCTAATGGTGGAGATTGCATGTACCGTTGTAAATGGCATGTATGTTAGCAGTGGGCGGGATCTGTGATTTTCTTGCTAGGGGGGACGAAATTTATCAAGGGTCGAAAGCGATCTTTGTACCTGGGTTCGGGACGAAATTTATCGTGGATTTAAATTTTAAGGACATTTTTCTATCGAAATCTAATTATAAACTTATTCTTTGTGACTTATTTAGTGGATTATAATTCTTCATTCATGAATAACTCATATATTTTTAGATTTATTCAAAAAACGTAGTACACAATCTTATTTTGACATCAATTTCAAATTTAGTTAGAGGAAATTATGAAGAATAACAATATTCACCTAAGGGAATTAATAAGTATTTAAATGATAGTTTATTTATAATTTTTAGATATTCTTAATTTTATATCAATAAGTACATGAAAAACGAAAACACAAACATAGTAAATAAGAGGCAAAAATAATATACATAAGCCTTATAAAATTGCTCACGAAGCACTAATGAATTAATGTCTCAGAGAATAAAGATTTTAATTTGGTTACTCTCATAAATACTATGATTGGTGAAGTTTTACAAACAAAATAAATAATTTCATGGAGTATTTAAAGGACAAAAAAAAAGTTCATCGATCTAAATTTGGAGGGGAGGCAATTGCCTCTCCCTCGCTGTGTGTGCATCCGCCACCGGCGGCAGGCTCGCGGCTAGGCAACGGCGGTCGGGAAAATGAGAATGGGAGATGGCAGCGATGGAGAGCCTCAAAACGACGACGAACTTGGGGAGATAAGCCTGATTTGCGTCATCTAAGTGCTGGTAATTGACGAGGAGGTAGGAGATTGAAAATGAATACGAGAACGCAGACGACAATGGCCACGATCAGTAGAGTTAAAATTGAAAATCCCCCATTTTTTTGGCGGGTAGAGAATGAGGGAAACCTCTGCCCTTCCAAAACCAATGCGGTTAAATTTTAGGATTTTGAGGGCGGGGTTGGGGAATTGGATCTGGTGCATTTGTTTCTCGTTTACCCTTGGTTTGGTTGGTTGGTTGAATTCCAAAAACAAGAGAGAAAAGGCGGGTTTCCGTACCGCTGACGTTGCGAGATTAGTAGTAAATCGGAAGAAGGTAGAATTTATTAAAAGACCGTAAAATTGCTTGCTTTAGGCCTCACTAGTAAGACCCCATTTAAGAGAGCTAATAATCAGTTAGATTTATACTAAAAAAGATAAGCATTCTTACGCGTATTTGGGAAAAATAAAGAAAAATCCTCAAATCCTCTTACCACAATTTATAAAACTATATTTTATTTTATTTTTCTAAGTAAATGCTTATGTATAAATGTATTTAAACGATAGCTTATTCAATTTAAATATTTCCTTATAATATAAGTGTTTATATTATAAACACTTATTTAAGCTATTTTTTTCCAAACATGGTCATAGTCCTTCATAAGTTGTTTCCACATATTTTAATTAGTAGATAATATTAGCTTTTAAGCTTAAATAAGGCGTGATTGTTATAATATCCATCCACACTATCTCAAAATTATTTTTACCCAAAAGTTATCATTCATACAAATTATATCCAAAGCTTTACTATTTTACCTTTACGCTTTCCATTCTCGTATGTACACTCTCAGATGTTTTGGTGCTCAATGAAGATTGCGCACGAGGTTGGTAAGGAGGTCGAGATCTAAAATTAATTTTTTAGTCCAAAAATTATACAAAATATTTCGATTCATTACTCTACCTGGGAGGGGGACACCCACCCATCCCCCTTCCGCTGCGTTCATCATCTATTTCTTTTGTTTTTTTTTAAATTAGTGTAATTATTCATTTTCTTCCTGGCTACTGCACTATTATTCGTAGTTTAATATCTAGTTTTAGCAAATTTGTAGGTGTTCATTTCTTATATTTGAAGAATAGTGTAGCAAAGGAAATCAAAGAGCGAATACAATTTTGATTATTTATACTCGTGTTCATGATAATTTACTGAAGCTTTTATAGTTATGCGGGTAATATTCCTAAGAAATTTGTTATACTAACAAGTTAGAGAGAGACATTGGGTGATAAGCTCCAAACGAACTTGTTAGGACCATTACCCCGAGGAATCGTGGAACTCGACACTCTTACAAGAATTATATATATCTACCAATTTTTTTGATCGCTATCTAAAGGGAGAAATTTTGTTTTCTCACTTATTAAATCGAATTACTCATTGAATGAATGCATGCATGATAAAACAAAACTTAACAAGCATTAAATACAACATAATTTCATGGGGAGAAATGAATGTCTATTCCTACCTATTTAGGAATGAGGGTCACCTGTGAGAATTCCGATTCATAATAGTAAAAGTTAATGGATTCTTCATAGTTGCATTAAGCTCACGAGGTTTCAATTTTTGAGGTGATATTCGAAAGAGAGAGTGGTTTTTCACTAACCTAGAGTGATTTATGGATGGATTCTCATAATGCATTTAATGGATTGGCAAAGAAATTGGAACATGACATCCATTCAACAAATAAGCCTTTGATGACAATGATTTATGTGGTATGTTAGTCATTTTTCATTTTTCGCCAATCTTCATTTTTCTTATTTATTGATCAAAGTTCAATATACATTTATAATAATATTTTAGCTGGTA